>RJWM01002277.1:0-130916 GCA_004363535.1 Dasyprocta punctata | reverse complement strand
TTATTTTTAAAACTACAAACTTACATGAATTGACAGAAGAGTGCAAATATTTTCCAGTTTCTCTCCACCTAGGTTTTCCAATTATGAGCATTTTAGCTATCTCACCCTACCTTGTCTCATAAGTCATGTATATATTTATAAAACAGTATAATGATATGTAGTAATATTCTACTATTATTATAATGATGCACATCATATTTAATTTATTTCAATAACATGCTGTACTTGCAAGGAGTGTGGTATGGGTCTGGTTATAAAGAAACTCTGGATAACAAAGAGTGAGGGCCTGGGTTTCTACTCTTGTATTTTCAGTCTCTTTCAATCTGGTACAATTCTTTAATCTTTCTCTGTCTTTTTTATATCCATGATGGTTTTAAATGCTACCGACCTTTTATTTTTTAGGATGACTTCTTTCAATACATGGACTACATATTATATTTATCTATTTTTTGAGAAATTTAAGGAGAGTTTAGCATAGGGGTTAAGGGTTTCCTTGGAAATGTGTAGATGAAGTTAAGGGGAACCCACAAAGACAGTCAGGAGCCTCTGGGGCTGGCAATAGCTGGGAACCATTACTCCCTATCCCAACACGGCGGGTGGGGGTGGTGGAGACAGCGCCTTATGAGAGGCCCACCTAATGGGAAATGTGGTCTGTTTTACAGACCGCAGCTACATGACAAGGAGAAACTGGAGGATGAATATCCCGTCCTCAGTGTCTGCACTCTCTGTCTCAGTGTCTGAATGCAGTCCAGAAACAGAAATTAAGGCAGCTGAGGTATCTGTAAGGTCTGCTTCCTGGGAGCACTAAGGACCCTGGAGAAGGTTGGAAAGGACAGCTTGAAGGACAGTGGAAAAACATTCAATGCAGATGATTTCTTCTGCAGTATCTTGTCCCCAGAACATACCCTTGGTATAAAATTTAACACACAGCTGGGCATGGTGGCACACATACCCATAATCCCAGGACTCCAGAGGCTGAGGCAGGAGGTATTGCTAGTTCAAGGTCAACCTGGGCTGCATAGTGAATTCAAGGCAACCCTGGACTACGCTGAGAGTTTTTTAGACCCTGTCTAAAAAAACAGGCAAACAAACAACAGCAACAACAATAACAGAAATCCCAAAACACCCCCACAGTAGTAATACACACTTAACTTTATCACAAATTGAGATGCTCTCGATCATGGGAATAATCTTTTTATTTCCTTAGCATTTTATTATGAACCCCATACTTTAAGAGATGCTTAAATGACTGAGTGAATGAATTAATGGCAAAAACAGGGTGAATTCTGTGACTGTAAAACAACAGGAGTCATGCCAGGTTGAAGTTAATTAATTTATCTTCTTAAACTCTAGAATTCTACTACAACACAAGACTCTTTTTTTTTTTTTTTTGCAGCACCAGTGGTCAAACTCACAGCCTCATGCCTGCCAGGGCAGGCGCTTAAGCCACTGAGCCAAACTCCCGGCCCTGGTTTTTTTTTGAGGCAGGGTCGCACTATGTAGCTCAGGCCAGCCTTGCGCTCGCGTTGTAGCCCAAGCGGGCCTCGAACTCACAACGCTCCACCTACCTCAGCCTCCCGAGTGCTGGGATTAAAGGCGTGCGCCACCACGCCCAGCTCAACTCAAGATTCTTGTGTTGAGATATCATATATATTTCCCTTTTGTATGCTTATATATTTGAAACTTTCTACTAGTTGCATTACAAAGGTTAAAAAAGAATCAGGTGAAATTAGCAGTAATAATATATCCACTTAACCTATTACTTTTAAAATGTAATCATTTCAAACTGTAATTGGTACAAAGGGAACCTCCATAAAGCTATCAGATTTCTCCACAGAAAACTCGCAGACTGGAAGAGAACTGGAAGGTATATTCACAGTGAGGAGAGGACAAAGAAGCCCTGCCAACTAAGAATGTCATTTACCTCAAAGCTGTCCTTCAGAAACAATGGAGAGGTAAAGACCTTTTCAGACAAAAACTGAGGCAGTCAGTTTCCAGCAAACCTGCCTTATAAGAAATTCTAAATGTAGTTCTTCAGGTTGAAACAAAAGAATACTGATGAGTAACCGGAGAACATATGAAAGTATAAAGTTAAGCGGTAAAGATAAGCTTATTGTCATATTTAGACTATTCTAACATGGTAATGGTGGTACATAAAATAGTTGTTTACTGTAGTACAAAAGTTAAAAGGAGAAAAGCATTAAAAATAACTACAGATAAAATAATTTATTAATGGATCCATAGCATAAAAAGATATTTAGTGTGACATCAATAGCATAAAGTGTAGACTGGAGGGAAGTGTCAGTGTGGAGTTTCTGTATGTGATTAGAATTAAGCTGTACTGAGTTTAAAATAAACTACTGTAACTATATGATGTTTCTGTTTTCCTCATGGTAACCACAAGGCAAAAATCATTAGTAAACGCGTAAAAGATACAGAGAAAAAAATTGCATCATACTACTGCAAGAAAAATCATCAAACTACAAAGGAAGATATGAGAGGAACAAACAAACCACAAAATAGAAAGAAATGAATAAAATGGCAAGAATAAATCTTTATTTTTCAATTATTACTTTAAATTTAAATAGATTAAATTACCTAATCCAAAGACATGGAATGACTGAATGGGAAAAACAGAATTGTTACTACCGATGCCTACTAGAGAACTACCTAAAGTGGTTGAAGGATGCAGACAGGCTGAAAGTGAAAGAATGAAAAGGATATTCCTTACAAATGGTAACCAAAAGAGAACAAGAATAACTATATTAACACAAGATAAAATAGTCTTTTTTTTTTTTTTTTGGTGGCACTGGGAATCAAACTCACAGCCTCGTGCCTGCCAGACAGGCACTTAAACCACTGAGCCAAACTCCCAGCTCTGATAAAATAGTCTTTAAACAAAATAACTATCATTAGTGACAAAGTCATTACATGATAAGAGTCAATAGAACAGAATGGTAGGATAATTATAAATCTATACACACCCAACATCAAAACATCAAAATATATAAAAGCAACACTGATAAAACTGGTGGGAGAAATAGGTAGAAATACAATCATAGCAGAAAACTTCCATTCCCCACTCCGTAACGGACTGACCATTCAGAGAGAGAGTACTAGCCGGAAACAACATAACTGGACAACTCTGTAAACCAGATGGACTTAAGAGACGTATACAAACATTTCCACCCAACAGCAGAAAAAGTTATATTCTTGTTAAGCACATGAGGAACATCCTCCAGAATGGGTTACATGTTATGTCATAAAACAAACTTGACACATTCAAAAAGATTGCAATCATTCCGAGTACCATTACCAAATAAAACAGGATAAAACCCCCCAAAAAACAGTAATAAAGTAGGAAATTTTACACATTCACGAAAACTTCATAACATATTCTTGAATAAGCCTGGGTTTGAAGGGGGATTTAAGAAATATATGAGACAAATGAAAATAAATACACAACACACAAAACCTTATAGGATGCAGTGAAAGCACCACAAACAAGGGAGTTTCTGACAATTAATGCCTATGTTAAAAAGGAGGAAGATTTCAAACAACTTAACATTATTCCACAAGACATGATAGGAGAGCAAACTGAGCCTTAAGTTAGCAGAAGAAAGGAAATAAAAATCAGAGAACAAAAATTAAAATAAAAAAAGAAAAAGAAAAAGTATTGGTTGTTTGAAACAACAGTAAAATTAACAATGCTTAGTTGGACTAAGAAAAAAGAGAGAAGACTCAAAATGAAAGAGGAGACATTGTAAATAACAAATACCAGGGAAATAAAAAGGACCATAAGGGACACTTATGAATAATTTTCTGCCAACAAATTAGATAACTTAGAAAAATGGACAAATTTCTAGAAACAAACACCCCATGAAACCTGAATCAAGAATAAATAGAAAGTCTGAGCAGATCAAGAGAGTGAATGAGGTCTGAAAATCATCCCAACAAAGAAAAGCCCAGACCAGATGAATTATTAGGTGAATTCTTTCAGCAGTCAGAAAATAATTAATGCCAGTCCTTCTGAAGATATTCAAAAACACTGCAAGAAATAAAAACAGAAGAGAGAATGCTTCTAATTTTATTTTATGAGACTATCATTGCCCTAATTCTAAAGGCAAACAAACACACCATGAGAAAACTATATTTCTGTTGAAAACAAATGCAAAAACCCTCAATAAAATACCAGCAAACCAAATTAAACAGCAAATTCAAAATTAGACCCAGTGGCAGTTATTTCTGAGAAGAAAGGATGGTTTAATATCAGTTAACTAGTCAATATCATACATTAAATTAAAAAAGCATATATTATGATCTCAACTGACACAAAAAGTACTTGACAAAGCTTAGCATTCATTTGCAATCAAAGCTTTGAATGAAATATGTATAGAGAAAACTTATCTTAATCCAATAGACACTGTATGTGAAAAACCTCAGTTAACATCATAATCTATGGGGAAAAGCTAGAGCTTTTTGTCTGAGGTTTAGTACAATCAAAGGATGTCTGCCCACACCATTTATATTCAACATAGTACTATTTAGAAGTCCTCGTCAGAGCAATTAGACACAAAAATACAAAATGAACAGACACACAAAAGCACAGTCACACAAGAAAGGAAGAAGTAAATTTATCTCTGTGCTGGTTGTTCTGACATGGTCATATATGTAGAAAACCTTAGAGAATGAAACAATTAGTAGAACTAACAAATTAATTCAATAAAATTGCAGCACACAAAATCAACGTATAAAAATCAGTTGACTGTCTAACAACAAATGATCTGAAAAAAATCCAGAAAGCAACCTTGTTCTTAATATTAGCACAAAAGTGAAAATCGTAAGGAATAAACTTAGCAAAAGAGTTGAATGAAATTTATATGCTGAAATTTATAAAACATCGATGAAGGAAAGTAAAGAAGACATTTATGCATATAAAGGCATACTATGTACATTGCAAGACATAATTAAAATATCCATACTACCCAAAGTGATCTACAGACTCTTATGAGTTCCTTTTAAAATCCCAATGATATCCTTTAGAAAAATAGAAAAAAAAAACCAATTCTCCATTGTCAAAACAATTTTGAACAGCAATGAAGCTGGAGACTTCACACTTCCTGATGTCAAAATATATTACAAACTGCAGTAATCAAAACAGTATGGTGCTGGCATAAAAGCAGACACAAAGACGTCTGATGGCATGAACACGGTTGTTTTCTCACATCTGGAAATTTCTAGGCTTCTGGGATTTTTTATTGTAATACATGGAGAAGTATCAGTGGTCGTCTCAGGGCTCTGTTCACCTCTGTTTTCCCAGCCCTTCACTTCAGTGGGTGAACAAGTGCTGAAGGACTCAGCCAGGGCTACCCTAACACACAGCTGGACAACACGGTGACACCATGGAGGAAGTTATTGCTTAAAAAAGTACTTCTTTATGCCCTTCTGCTGTTTGAAATTCTTCATTACAGATGCATTCCCTCAATTTAAGGAACTATTTCTTATTCCAGAATGAAAATATATCTGGGTTGTCCAGAACTGTGAAGATCCTGAAATGTTACTCACTTGAAAGCTGAAAACTTAGCTAGCTACAGCTTCATAGAGGACAGCAGCAGTCCCGAGACTCCTGGCTCAGGGACAGAGGACTTTATGATCGCTAAGCCAACAAGTAGCATTGGCTTCCTGTGCTCCCCAGTCCCCCCAAGCAGATATGCATGTAGGCCTAGGTGATGCGTGTACATGATGGTTTTGCATCACAGATGAGGAGATCCTTATCTTTCTTTTTTTACATTTTATTTTAAAGAGAATAAAGCCAAACAAAATGCAACAGAATAAAGCCAATCAAAACAAAACAATGAAAATGATACGACTTCAAAACAAGATAACAGGAAATCAACAATAGCTACCGTAATGCTTCTTTTTATCCTCAAAATAACTGCCCATACCATCAAACGTAATAAAATCAACCAAAACAAAACAGAAAGAAACCAATCAAAACAAAACAATGAAAGGACACAGGACTCTAAAACAAGATAATAGGAAATCAGCAATGGCTACCATAACTTATCTTGTTAATTTCAAAATAACTGCCCATACCCTCAGACATAATAAAATCAAACCAAACAAAACAATAAAATCAAACAGTGAAAATGATACAGAACTTCAAGACAAAATAGACAGTGCACAATGGCTAGCATAATGCCTCTTGTTATCTTCAAAATAGCTGTCCAGATCATCAGTCATAGGCATATAAAATTAACCAATCAGTACAAGAACTAAGTTACTTCTTTACTTCAGTTGTTATCTTTTCAGAAATTTTAGGTGTGTGATATCTAATTTCTACTACGTCTGTGTCTCCTGAACTTGTTCTGTGCGGGCTGCCGGTCTGAGATTGTATTTTGCTCCTTCTTCTTGACATTTCCCTGTGTTCCTCAGAATCAGCCCATTGCTCCATCCCAGGTGTTTCCTGCATTGGCTGCCAGTCCCTCGGTGCAGGGAATTGGACTGGGCACCTGGGCTCCTCTGATCTGAGGTTCCTGGAGTGGTGCAGAGGCACAGGGTAGTGGCTCACAGATGCTCCCCTGATGGCAGCAGGGTCTTGGGACATGGCTTCTTCCTATTAAATCCATTTGTTCATAGGTTTGGTTCAGCTCTGATATTTCTTTGCTGATTTTCTGTCTAGTTGATCTGTCTCTCTGTGACAATGGGAGATTGAGGTCTCCCTTTACAGCTGTGTTATTGCTCATTTGATTTTCTGTGTCTATCAATAACTGTCTTATATAGTTGGGTGCTCCTGTATTAGGTGCATACGTATTTATGATTGTCAAGGCATTTATGCGGTCTCCAGCTTTCTCATCGACCCCAGTTGATCTTGTGTTATTCTTCTTTGCTTCATTTTGTAGCTATTGGATTGATTTTTTATGGTCTCTTGCTATTTTTAAGATATTTTTCTTTTCATGATCACTAGCTGCAATTTTGTCTTCAAGATCTGAAATTCTATCCTTTCCTCCATTCAATCTGTGGCATATATTTCATTGGAGATTTTAATCTCCTGGATCTCTTTTTGTATGCTTTATGGATTCCATTTCTCTCCTATGTTGGACAAGTTTTGTCTCCATCTTTTTCTAAACTCATCTATTCTTTTATTTGTGTCTTCTCTAATATCTTTGATTTTAAGCATCAAAGATAAGCATTCTTTTTGTACCTGAGAAATCATTTTCCCTCTATAGCCTTTTCCACTTGATTTTTTCACTTCTGTTGTTATCATTTCAGGAGGTTCCAGTGTTTGACTTCCAACTTCATGCATCTAGTTGGGTTCCAGGTGGGCTGGGGGTCTGGGGCTGCACCCCACCTCTGCGTCTTGCCATTCTCCACCTTCTCTTTTTTCTTTTATCTTGCCTTCTATGTAGATGCCCACTAACCTCCCATGATATATAGCTCTACTGAGAGAGCACTGAAGCTCTCTCAAGGAGAAAAGGAGATGTTCGTTCCTCCAGGGTGTCTTCCAGATGTACTTGGTTCCTTATAGCTAACCCAAGAACCTACCTTCTTCTGGTGTTTACAGTTCTGTGATCATGTACATGTTACAACCCAGAGATTTGCTGGGTATGGAGCTGACTTTGGCCTCTGGATGTGGGGGCTGGGACTGGTCTTCTGTCAGTGAAGTTCTCCATGGTGCCACTGCTCTCTCCTCACTGCTACTTCAGATGCTTCCACATTATTGGCCTCACTGATTACTTTGCCCTCCAGAGATGTGTGTGTGTGTGTGTGTGTGTGTGTGTGTGTGTGTGTCTGTGTGCCAGGCTAGTGTCCTGAGTCTTGGAGTTCCCACTGGTCATACGCTCTTTCAGCTGGCCCACCCTTTGGGATGCAATGGAAGAGGCCCAGATCACAAACTCACTGTCTCCGAGCTGGCTCCACCCTCCAGTATGTAATGGAGGTGCCCAGAGCACAGACTCGCTGTCTTCCTGTTGGGCCACGCTCCGGGATGTAATCAGAAATCCTTATCTTTAAACAGGCTTCTAGTTAACACGCTCAACCTTTGCCCTGGAGAGAGATACTATTATGTAATGCTGTTATCTTGGGTCAGGAAACAAATTTTTTCAACTAGGTGGGAGACACTATTCCTGTCTTTCAAGGCTAACTGATTTACAGACAACCTTGAAAAGATAACTGCTGAACAAAAATTGATAGTAAAACATTATGAAGACTTGTCAATCAGCATGTGATAGAAAAAATATTAAGCTGTTAGCAACTTCTAAGGCCACTGTATAAGGCTGCCCTTCTGGCACAGTTCCCAAGAGAAAAAAGGCAAGCACAATAGATAGCTTGCAGAATCTCATGACTTGGTACTCACAAAGTGATAGATCCAGAAAAAGACATTCAACTGGAGACCCTGGGGTGAGAGCAGGGACGTCTCCTTTATGTACTTAGCTCCCAAAGCCCTCTCTGATGGTGTTATGGATTAAAAACTAGTGGTCAACTTAGCACCAGCTGAATTACATCAGCATGGTATTGAGTAGAGATGGTCCAACTGAGGAAAGTTACCAGCATAAATAGAGACATGGAGAAGAAGCGCAAGGCATTGTGGGTTCTTTCAAGAGTTGCTATTTCAAGCCGATGGTTCTCCCGGAGGTGTGTGTCATGCTGGCTTCCTCAGTATGGATTCGGCCATTATCATCAGAGGAGCTTGGGACCTCATCAATGAGAGTGACTGTGGTTCATCTTGGGGGAGCTCTGCTCCTCACATTGTGCATCGCTTCCTGGCTCCGGAGGGGAAGCTGTGTGCTGGAGAAGCTTGTCACGCTGGGCTTCCTGACCTGTACCTGACTGTTCTCATCATTGGAGGAGAGCGGGACCTTGTTGCCGCTGAGGATGGCTGTGGTACTCTTCAGGGCAGACCCGCTCCTTATTTTGAGCGTGACTTCTCGCCTCCCATGTAGAACCCTCAACCCACTGCACAGCTCCTTCACCCCCCTGGCATAGATTTTCTAGTTCCACCACTGACCTTTGGACTTCCCAGCACAGAACTGTAAAATAGACTGGTGTGAGTCCTTATTGTGGCCTCTTAGATTTCCAGTTGGATTTGTGGGAGGCATTGTCATACGTTTTAGGTCTTTAGCTGGATTCATGCAGGACATTGCTGTGGGATCAGTTGAATATCCTGGATCTTAGTGTTGTGGACAGATTTTCCTGCACTTTCTTGTGTTTAACTCTGGGTGACTACTATAAAACAGTATTATAAATTCTGTGTCCTGTACGCAGTTGTTCTCCCTGTAACCCCTGACTACAATAGATGGGAACACTAGTCTCTCCCTCTTTTCCAGGCCAATTTCCTCATTTTTTTCCTTGAAGACTCAAGTATGTCTCTTCTGCAAAACCTGCCCTTGGCCCTTGCCTCCAACTGAGATAAGCATCCGCAGCTGAACTTGATGGCCCCCTGTTCACTTTCTGCTGGAATACCACTTATCGCACTGTGTCACAGTCCTATGTGTGCTGATGTTTCTCTTAGTCAGTTTTCCATTTGACTTATATATTACTGTTCTGGGAATCATCCTGAATAAGTTAAAGACATCATATCACAACCATATATGCATACATGTGTTTATAGCAGCACAGTTTATAATAGCTAGATCTCGGAAGTGACCAACATGCCCATCAATAGATGAATGGATAAATAAAATGTAATAAATACACATAATGGAATGCTACTCAGCCATAAAGAGGAATAACTTTCAGTTATTTGTAGGAAATGGATGTGCTCTGAGACCATAATAATAGGTGAAATAAATCAGATACAGAAAGTTAAATGCTGCATGGTGTCTCCTATAGTATATGAGAAAACAAAGTATAAATAATTTAAAAAGCAAAATAAAAGATGATAGGAAATAGGAAGTTAGACTTTGTGGAGCTAGGAAAGGGACTTGGTGATGGAGGAAGATGAAAGGGAGGCTTAAGGGGAAACAAAAGGATTAAGATAGGATATATATGTACCCAATCTCCATCACAAATGTATTTAGTATGTATCACAAACATATACTAATAAAAAAATCAAACAGTATGAAAAAAACTAAATTTAAGAACAAAATGTATTGAAATAAGAAAAAAAAATGGTATAGCTTTCTACCTATCTGGTTCTCAATAAATATTTGAAGAACTGAGCTGAATTGGTGAGAATGTTAGTACCTAAATTTGACCTTGCATTTTCTCTGATCTTCAAATTCAATGTAAATTCTGTGTGAGATTATAATTTCCCATGCAACATCAAACTTACCTTTAAATTCCCTGGTATCTCCTAATGACCGACTCTTCATAGTAGGAAATCAAATAGGTAAGAGTCTCTTTTTGGGGAATTACAAAAGGTAAATGAACAAGAAGTTATTTTAGATTAGATGTCAAATAAGAGCAGACAGTTGTTCAGGGCTCTGTGAGGTCTACTCTACTCTAAATTGGAAGCAGTGGTATTTAGAGTGACTTCATGACAAGTGTTCTTCAGAGTACAGGATAAGCTGCTGTAACAGACAGACCCTCCCAACCTGGCAGCTGAAAGAAGATAGATGTTTATCTTTCATGTAAAAGTCCCATGACTAAGGGAGTAGGCAGTCTAGCACCAAAGATGACCAGGTTTCCCTTTTAATTTGCTTGACACTTAACACTCTTTTTCTAGCCTTTGGGGACTGAGGGCATTCAGTTATTCTGGTCTCGAAAGACTTCACACTTTGGACTCTCTAGTCATTTCATTTCTATTAGAAATTGCTCAATTCGTGTCTGGGGTAATATTGCCAAACCACCAATAACAAAAACATAGACCACTGAATTTCAGTTTTTCAACTCTGTCTTTTAAGATGCCTGCTCAGAAGGCACATGATGTGGCTTCCACAGTATCCCGGGAGATGCTTTCACTTAATATATTACGCAGATCTCTATCTCACCAACTTTTTGCATATTCTTCACATTTTACCACAATCTCAATGCCACATAGAGTGTTTTTGTTTCCAGTCATTTGCAACCTCGTCTGTGAAAGGATTACAGGTCTCTGCTGTGCTGTACTAAGGCTAAGGTATGTACCTTGCTTTGAGCAATGAAATGGGAACGTAAGTGTTATGTGGCACTTCTGAAGAGAGGGTTTAAAGGCTGGTTCCACCAGCTGTCTTGCTGCTCCCTTAAGAACAGAACTCCAGCTGCTTCTTCACCTTGAATCCTGGAATAAAGCCAGCCAGTTCACATCTGATGTGGTGAGAACATCTGATAGTGTTATAAACCACACATATTTTGAGGTTTTTGTTTATGATGGAAAAATTTTACTAAAAGTTAACTGGTATAGCTTAAGTACCCTGAAGAAATAAAAAAATCTCTAAATCTCAATGGTTTAACATGAAGCATTTACTAGTCTTCATTAGAGCAGGGTAGATAGAGCTTTATTTTCCCTAGGGTCTGACCTCCGTTTAGGCATTGCTAAATCAACTGTCAAGAACAGCTATGACTTTGAACTTACCTGACCAATTGCTATTTGTACCACATTTAACCAAATCCACTGGGATGGGACCTCATGAAGGCCTAAATTGCTATTTTTATTTTCTTGTACTTCAAATCCTCTTTCCCTTGCCCACCAAATCTCACAGATTTGTTTATATAGTTTGACTCTTGCTATTTTGAAATTTGTTTTGATTTTGGATGCACCATGTTTTTAATTCATTAAAAAGGATTACTTTGGTTGCTCCAAAATGAATTCTCATTCTGTTTTCCAAATTCAATATTCTTTTGAACTCATTCCAGAAACGGCACCAGAGTATGATATAGAAAGCTATTTGGACCTCTGCAACACTGGAGTAAGGGGGAATATTTAGATCAAGCAGTCTACCTCTTTGCTGTCAGTTTAAAACCTCACACAGCATTTCTAAATGGTCCAAAGTGACCTGCTTATCTTTCTCTTATCTAAAGATGTTGATTAAAGTTAGCTTGGTGTTAAAGCTTTAAAAGCCTTTGAACAGACTTCAGCAGCTCAGCCTATCTTTGATTAAGCTATGTTCATTTAGGTGTTCCAACTCTTTTTAAAAAAAATCTTCGGTAAATTTCCAAGCCTTTTGTCTAATACAAGTGACCGATTGCCTTTCTGGCTCCCAGCACTAAAGGAGTCTAAAATCATTTCTCTGACATTCTCATCGACTAATTGGACTTTGATTGGTGTCAGCTGCTGCCAGCTGTGATAAAACTGTTTTCAGTAAGCCTTGACATTCTGGAGGTGACATGAGGTCACCTCCTCACACTATAAACATGAAAATTTTAGAATTAGGGGAGCGTTGATACTATGGATAATCATTCATTCAACAGACCTAAATTAAGACCTGACTTGGTTCTAGGTACTTTCAGAATGGGGTAAAAATTTACTCTCTTCCAAATTTTCCCTGGAAAAAGTAGATTAATGTAACTGGAAAATATGGTAGGTATAGACTGAGGGAAATGCTGCCTACCTTTGAAATTGCTGTGTGCAGAGGAAAAGCCCATAGGTGGGTGAAAAGGAGACACTGTGGACGTCCACAACACCATTTGTGTATGCAGAGGGGGCTCCACATGAGGGGTGTGTCTGCGCGCGTGTGTGTGATTTTTATTCACTTGTACTTCCTTGTTAGTCAGATTTCTGCTGCTGTGACCAAAATATTGAGATAAACAATTTAAAGAAGGAAAGGTTTATTTTGGCTCACAGTTTCAGAGGTTTCAGTCCATGGCATCTTGGCCATGTTGTTTTGTGCCACTGGCAAATCAGACCACTACATCAGGAAGTGCATAGTAGAGAAAATGGCTTATCTCATGGTGACCAGGAACCAAAAAAGAGAGGAAGAGCCCAGGATTCCAGTATATCCCAACATGTCCTTTAAGACAACATGAAAAATGACCTGCTTCTTCCAACTTAGCACCATGCTAGTTTGCATTACTTCCCAATAGTGCTGCAGCTGGGGAGCAAATCTTCAACACAAGAGCCTTTAGGTATGTTCTAGACCCAAAGTATAACAACTTATGAGGAAGGGAACTGGAACTGGAATTCCTGGAGTATGATCAACATGGAAACAGTAGACTGTGACATATGCTGACCACACAGGAGGCAGTCTCCTCCAGCTTTATACTTTCACTCACTCCACCATCACACTATGACCAGGAAGTAAGTACTGTCACTCCTGTGCATTGATGAGGAAATTGACACCCCCAGGACCCAGTCAGGATTTGTAATTGGCTCAACTCTTTAAATTGTGCAGCCTCCGGATGAAGGTAGTTGTGCCAGTCACAGATGGGAAGCAGGCACTCCAGCTTGCTTTTTGGCTGCCCACTCATATGGAAAAGACCCAGAGTCACTGGCAGAGAGAAAAGTCTCCTAGGGTGACTATCTTGGAGTTACAGTTTTCTCCCAGTTTTGGAGGGCAGGTGAAACTATACTCAGTCTACGTTTTCTCCTTTTCTATTTGTCTTGAAGCTGAAATATTTTATTCAGGACCAATATGGTTGAACTCTTCATGCTGGGCAAGCATATCTGTCCCTCTACAGAATGACAAACAAAGATCTCAGAAGAAACAGCAACTCAGAAGTGTTATAACGCGTGAACCCCCTTTTGCCTGAGAGTACCCCCTTGTCCTGCTCCTGTAAAGACGTAATGCCCTGATACACACACGTTGTACTTTCCCAAGTGCCATGTGCCTGAGAGTACCTACCTTGTCCTCCTCTTGTAAGGACGCGATGCCCCGATTAACACGAGTTGTACTTTTCCAAGAGCTGCGTTTCTGTTCTGTATTGCACCACTCCCCTGAAACCTAGCCAGGTGTAAACCCCCCAGCAAAACCATCCCCCACCCCAGGTGTTTGGGGTTTTACTACTTAAAAGTGGTTTGTTTCCTCAGCTCAGTGTGCAGTCTTCCCTATGCATATGGGGACTCTTTGTCGCCAGGCCTGTGCTAATAAACAGCTCTAATTTTTCCAATTGGCCTTTAAATTGAGAGTTTTTGTTGCAATAGAGCATCGGTTACATCGAGAAGATGAGGCAAATTAACCCCGCCAGTCATGAGAAGAACAAGGAAAACTCTCAGATAACCTCTCAGATAACCTCTCATGTGTAGTTTAAATAATATTGCATTTACAATGCAGGCACAGGCAGCCCTAAAAGAGAATCTGAGAGTCAAAAATATTTCTTGGATGCGAAAAACATAAATTTTGAATTTATGCAATAGAGGAAGCAGGCAGTAAATGGAACACAGTAGAAAGCTGAATTAATGAATGAGAAGTAAATTTGATAATTTGTCTCAAAATACTAAGGAAAGAAGAGTGGAAGCAATGAGAGAAAGGAGATGGGGAATGATCTCTGTGGCCTGATGAAACATAACTGAAACACCTTTAGGAGAGGACACAGTGCAGGAAAGAAATAATCAGAGAAATAATAAAAGAAAAATATTCTTCAGTGGGTGAAAACTAGAGTTTTAGAGTTGAAATAATTAAAATGGATACCTCAAGGCACAGTTTTAAAATTTCAATGATTTCTAAATCTTTTAAATTATGTAGGTTGAAGAGATATAAATGGATTTAGTATAAAAGAAGATAATCCAGTTGACGTCAAAACTCTTCAAAAAGCAGGAAATTATAGGATATTGTCCATATAATTTCAAGGGGCAAAATACTATGTTTTTAGAATTCAAGTTCCATCCACACTAATCTTCATGTAGGAGAGTGGAAGAAAAACAATTTCCATCGTGCAAGGTTTCTAAAAGTATACAATCTGTGTATCCTTCCTGAAAAAATTATTGGAATTAGTGCTCCAGTGAGCCAAGAAATTAATCATAATAAAGAATTTAAAAATTGGTAAGATTTATCAAAGAAAATATAGTAAAAGATGGAACCAGTGAAATAGCATTAAATTTAGATTACTGTTCCTAATGTAGTTATGAAACTTACTGCAAATGTCAGAAATACAGAGCAAGAGAAGATCCATAATGTAATAAAAAGAATTGAGATCTAAATTGTTAGATGAGTTAAACAAAAGCTGAGAGCTGGGAGGGTATATGTGTTTGATACTTGATGTTGATAGAAATATATGTCTTCCTTTTTGAAAAGCTTTAAAGATGAGCACCGATACTGAAATCTCTTTGTTTTGGGCAATGGAAATTCTCCCCTCACCCCCTGCACACACCCACGCTCCTGAATATAAAAGCGATGGTAGTGAAGGCTTCTGTAGCTGAGCTAGAGAAAGCAAACCCAAGGCTGTATCCCCTGGGCTTCCTTGGCCCACGTGACTGCTAGGCGTGACTGGCTTACAGGTGTGGCGGGAGACCGCATTCTATCTCCGGCCCTGCGGTGGTGGGGCAGGTCTTGGGCTTCTGCCTCATCCCGGGCTTCGGGAAAGGTGGAGCGACTGATAGTGTGCCCTTTGGGCCTCACCGACTGGCAGTGACATGTCCCTCGTTTTTACTCTGCTCCACAGTGTCGTGCGGCGCACAGGCCAGGAGGTCCACCCGTTGCCTGGACAAGAGTTGCGTGGCCAGCATTTCCAAGTGCTGTGCGTAGGGTAGGGAAACAAGCGCTAGCCCAGGTGATGCGGGTCCTGAGTGTGAACCCTGGGGTGTGCAGCTCCCTGTGGTGACCCACTGTCTGTATTCACATATATCTAAGATACACTTCTGCCCGGTGACCGTTTAGCTAGCGTCAGGATGGCCTTTCTTAGACTCTGTACTCACTCTGAAAATAAGAGCATTACCAGTATTTTAGAATTAGCAACTCTGAGCAAATTTGAATGGACTCATAATCCATTTACATTATCCCAAGAAATCTCTTTTCTTCTCTTTTTTTGTGGAACTGAGGATCGAACTTAGAACCTCACGCCTGCCAGACAGGCGCTTAAGCCACTGAGCCAAACTCCTGGTCGTAGTGTTTTGAGGCAGGGTTGTACTATGTAGCTTAGGCTGGCCTTGCACTCACGTTGTAGCCCAAGTCGACCTTGGATTCACAACGCTCCTCCTACCTCAGCCTCCTGAGTGCTGGGATTAAAGGCATGCGCCACCACACCTGTCTATTACAAGAAATTTCAATATAGTATTAATCAGTAAAAAAACGAGGAACAGTCCTTTTCTTTGAATATAGTTTTAACATGTACATTTTTGAATTATTGTATCCCACTGAATTACTGTATTTTCATTTTTTTATTGCCTGCCTGTTCAAACAAAGTTTCTCATGATGGTGACTAAGAAGAATGTAAAAGTCATTATGAAAAAAACCTTCATCAGGAATTTCGTGTCATTTAAGTCATAAAACCCAATATAAATAAAAGTTAGCGGTGTGGAAGCAAGCGAACATTTTCATTAAACATCCTAGGGGTATTTGAACTGGAAATTTTATATAAACTCAACGTTTAATATGTTCCCCAATTTTACTTTCTGTAATTTTATATTTTAGTCATAATTTATAATATAAAGGAAACATATTTCACACTAAGCCTTATATATATATATCTATATATCCTCATATTTCCTCCAGTTTAATTTTGAGGGGAGTGTTAACTCAAGTATTATTTTCTATGTACTTTTACTGGAAAGTAATTAAAAGGTTAGGAAAATTACATTAGGAAATAAATATGCTGAGAAAATGTCATTTCTACCAAAAACAAAGAGGGAGCAAAGGAAACTTGTATAAACACTAGCCACTGGGTTTTAAGCAAAGGGGGGGCAATATAAAGGTGTGTGTGGCTGGGCGTGGTGGTGCACGCTTTTAATCCCAGCACTCGGGAGGCTGAGGTAGGTGGAGCGTTGTGGGTTCAAGGCCGGTTTGGGCTACAATGTGAGTGCAAGGCCAGCCTGAGCTACACAGTACCACCCTGCCTCAAAAAGCCAGGGCCGGGAGTTTGGCTCAGTGACTTAAGTGCCTGTCTGTACAGGTGCGAGGTTGTGAGTTTAATCCCCGGTGCTGCAAAAAAAAAAAAAAAAAAAAAAAAAAAAAAAAAAAAAAAAAAAAAAAAAAAAAAAAAAAAAAAAAAAAAAAAAAAAAAAAAAAAAAAAAAAGCTGTATGTATAGTTTATTTCACTTTTGAAAAATAAAAATAGAAAACTATCACTAGTGGGTATGCATTGCTGTCTCTCTGTTGACGCTCTTCCACCCAAACACACAGTTAACAACAGTAAAAGCTGTGTTTGTGGAACAGATATGTACATGCCCTTGCCTTCCTAGGGGCTTTGGGATTGTGACAAAGAATGTACAAATGGTGATCAAACAATAAGGTGAATATTGAAGTCTAAAATATTTATTGACGTAAATGATACATTGTTGTTGACTCTGCTCGAAGTACTCCCCTACTCTTCCAACACACTCCTCCCATCACTGTTGTCACTTTCTGGAGCAGTTCTGGAAGTCCTCTTTCCTGAGTGTCTTCATGAGGTATGAGGAAAAGTGCAGTGAATGCTGCTACTAAGTGCCATTCCATGAAGAAGTAGGCTTGTAAAGACATTACCGTGAGTCCTCCTCCACCTTCTGTCACCATGTGACTTTTGGCTCTTCCCCCAAACCAAAAAGACCATAAGAAGTGAATGTTTTGAATCAAGTCAGGACATCCATGAAGCCATGATAGCCACAATGACAGACACTTACAAGAGAAGATTTGCAGAACTGCTTCAGAAAGTTGGCAAGAAAGATGGGATAAGTGTATAGGAAGCAAGTGAAAGTATTTCAGGGGAATCAATAGGAATGTGTCTTTACCATAATAAGCTTTTAAAACTTAGACATCCACCATATTTTTTAAATCATATCTCATACACCTAATGAAGAATTTAATACAGCAGAGAGAAAATGTGTTTATCGTTAGAGGAGTTCAAACAATCCCCTTCAAATTTATGTTGAAGTGTGTTTGAAGTGAGGGGGAGTATTCTAAGGGCAAGTTGTCTTTTACTGTAATAAATTTAAAAAATGTAAACATCTGTTCTATTTTTGATTGTACCTCATACAGTCTCAACCTGGCTGTTATATTGGATAGAAGGGATTTGCCATCACAAGACGTGGGTACCGGATATTTTTGGTCAGAAGATGAAAGAATAGAGGTGAAGGATACAGTGGTGCACTGTCACCCATGAGCTCAGGGACATCCGAATATCCTTATCATAAATCCTCTTATTACTTGAATTACTTTAATTCAGCTTCCTCTGCCCACCTCCGCTGAATTCATCATCTGAATGTTAATTCATCCTGTGGTGAAATGAGAGGAACATCTACATTAAACACAGAGTTTACTTTCGAATAGCAGACTATGGTCTATCTTATTTTTTATTTTTAGCAAAACATTTCTAAGAAACATGTACTGCTCTTGTGATAGCAAAAATAATTAGCAAAATTATTTATTTGCACAGGGGATAAGAGGTGAAGTGAAAATAGAGCTCACTCTCTAAATAAATACACAAGTAACTATATTTTAATTTGCTTTCTTGGGGGAACAACATGAAGGCTTTTAATTAATGTGTAAGTCCTACTTCGTTTAGAGAAATATTTTGTGAAGGGAATGACATTTGCTCTCAATTAAAAAAAAAAATTAAGACACAGTGAGTGCCAAGACAAACAGATTCCCAATCCTGACCCTTATGGGTTTCTTATATCTCTGCAATGTGTGTATCATCAGCTAAGAGAGACTTCAATGGGGTTTGGTTTATGTTGTTATTCTAAGGAGAGACGAGGAAGCATATTAGATTTGGGAACTTTCCAGTGGTGAGTGGATTAGCAGGAGACAGAACTAGCCGGTGAAGTACAAATAAAAAAAACAGGAGTGCAGGCTCTAAACCCAGGTTGTTTTCAACCTGCCAGGGAAACTGGAGCCATTGAAACCCTTTAGAGTCCAGATTCTATGGGGGGTGAGCAAGAACTTTCTTCTGAATTCAGACTCTTCCTGAGAGAAGAGATAAACACCCAAGACATTAATAATTTTGCAAACTTGGCCATCTGATGCAAGAAGCTCACGGGCTGAAATAATTCATCCTGGAGATTGTGTGGTTTTATGCGTAGCACAGATGGATTCACCTGTGTGAATTTCTGTTCTTATTTAATGCTGTTGTCTTTAAGATGAGAAATGGAGGGTTGACATTTTCTGATGCATTTTCCTGGCAAGACTTGAGCAGAAATAATCACTAGCATTATTTGTCTGATGACAACACAATGGGGGAAAATGAATGATGACAGCCCTTGGCACCTACACTTTGGTGAGGAAGGATAAGGGTTTGCGCTAACAGAAGAAATGTTTAATTAAAATGAAAGACAATGTTCAAGTGTGTGAATTGCTCTTTATTTCTTTTTTCTTCCTCTGTATTTAACTGTAGAGATTATTTAGATCTTGTTCTTCAGTCTGTCACAGACCACAACCAGTCCCAAACTGTAAGACCCAGTGACTCTAAATGTTAATGTCACTGCTTTCTAAGTCCAATCAAAAATCGTTTAGGAATGGTATCAATTCATTGCTCAGAGTGGAACCAGGCTTTGAATTCAAGTGGCCCGAAATGAATCCTGGTTCCTAATGAGGAGACTTTGAAAGAAGACTTAATCTTACTGAATTTTGTTTTTCTTCCTTATAATAGAGGCTAATAATAATCACTTCCCAGATAGTTGTGGAAATAAAATGTAATGACGTTATACACACCGGTTAAGAATATTTTTGGTTTTGTATTCTTTCTTGAGGCTTAATTTCACCTCTACTGCTGTCAGCCTTGAAACATTTCTACTACATTAGCACCTTATCTTTACAAATATTCTTTGTTGATTGCATCTGCATTCATATTTCTTCAGGATATTTAAACATGGAGTATCTAAAGTTTTTCTACATTGTTCTGCTTGGAATTCACTCCTTTGCTCAATGACCAATGTGCCTTTAGTTGATAGAATCTGAGGACTAGAGTGGAGTAAATAGTTTCAAAATGTGATTGACCTCTAAGAATTACACCGTGAAACTACCACAAATTGAAGGTTGGTTGTACTTGCCTCATGCGCTTATTGTGAGATAGATCATGCAGGAATCTGTCAGCCTGATTCCTAAACTGGGCTCCATGTGAGTTGTGATGCTGGTTAATATTAGATTGTGCCAAAGTGACTGAGAAAACAGTAATTTTTAAGAAGTAAATGTAATCAGAAATTTTCCAATCAAAGACTAAAGTAATAGCTATAGGATAGAGACTGCAAATAAGGCTGTACTCTGCTGCTGATGTACTACCTGGAATGCTAGGTAAAGAAGGTTTCTGAGGCTGTGGTAAGCACATCCACCATTGATTAGAGGTGGCAGCTATGAGAGGAGAAAATGGAATGGACAGTAATTATTTAGTAACCTTCTTCTAGAGTGCCCTCCTTCTTTCCCTCCTTCCTTCTCCATCCCTCCCTCCCTTCCCCCTTCTTTCCTTCCTTCCTTCTTCCTTTCCTTTCATTCTTTCATGAAGCCTACACCTGTATATCAGAAGATTATCCAATTCACCTAACATGTTCTTACTGTCCAGATTCAAAAATACTCTAGGTTGACCAAAAATTGGAGAAGAATGAAATAATGAAAACTACCCTGAAATTCTTGAGTGTTATTATTGAGAAATGATAGGCCCAAACCAGTCATTACCAATTTTAGAGTTTAACCCATAAAAATTAAAGTAAAAACAATGAGGCTAAAGGAATCAGAATGAAAAAGCAGGAATAATGCCTCTTGTAAATCCTGGTCAATCGGGGAAATACTAGGGGTACTCTCAGGATGACTTCTTCCTATAAGGTGTGAGTTTCAGCTACCCAATCCACACAGAATGCTTCCTGTATTATCAACCTGAGATTAGTCCAGGTTTAGTTGAATGCAAAATTAGAAGCTTCTGCAAATTCTACGCATGAATTTTAGTTGAATGTGAATCTGTGAATGGACACTGGCCATAATAATTTTATGTATTTATAGGGTTTGTGGAGGAACAGTGAGATGCTAAATGTGACTCTAAGGTCATTGGCTGGCACACAGCTCAAGCATGTAAATTGTCAGTTATCATTATTTCACACAATTTTAGGATTTCTAGTGAGGTGCCACTAACTCCTTACATTCATCTCTATCTTCTTATGATACTTAACTACGCCATTTGAATGCATTTCCTTATGGTTTTCATCTAGATTTTAATAAAGCATATTGCCTGGAGAAGACCAGCTTCTCATTCCTTTATATGTTTAGCATATTTATGAATGCCTGTAATGAGCCATCATTTAATGTTCCATCAGGGAAGAGAAATCACTGCAATGAATGCTATGATCCATAACCCTAAGGAACTAGGAGTCACTCCGAGGTATGCATGACTGCCTGGCTTAGTCTGATAACTTCTGTGATCTGGCCCTGAACTATTTTTCCACATTAATTTCCCAACATGGCACATCGCACTGTCTACAATGGCGCCATCGTGTTTCCTCAGCAGTCCTTGTACTTTCCCACCTCTGTGTTGTACACATTCTATTTCCTCTGCTTGGAAAGATCCCTGTTATGGTTGATACATTGTATCAACTTGGGAAGTTTAGAAGTTTTACTGAGAGACTCAGCAGGGAACCAAGATCCTTATTTTGTAAACAGTCTCATCCTGTGCCAGAGGGGAGCACAGAGGTGGTGTGAGTGCTACACCTGCCCTGGGCCGGGGGAGAGTGGTAGCCTGCTTACAATATTAGGAAGAAGAGGCTTATTCCCTGCCTTCTGCTCTGGTTGCTGCCTTGAAGTGTTGCCCCTGTGCCATGCCATCCTGCCTTGGAGCCAGCTGATCATGGACTGAAACCTCCACAAACAGTGAGCTGAATAAATCTTTCCTCCCTTCGTTTTGAGTGTTGGGTGTTTTGTCCCAGCAACTAGAGAAAAGTAACCAAGACAATTCCTATCCTCACTTTTAGAAAACATAGGTTAATGATAACCTCAGTTCTGAAATCTTGCTGTATTCCAGTAGCCTGAAAGCAAGCTTTTCTTCCTTGCATAGCTGTAGCAGTCTGCTTTTGGTGAATGCATGGATGTTTGAATGATTAAATAAGTTGTCTTAGTTTCTTCATTAGTGGGACAAAATAACCAACCAGCATAATTTAAGGAAAGAGGTTTATTTTGGGTCACAGTTTGCAGAGGTTTCAGTCCATAGTCAGCTGGCTCCAAGGCAGAGGAGCATCACAGAGAAGAAGCAGCTCATGCCGTGGCAGTGAAGTGGAGGCAGGGATCAAGGGAAGAGGAGGGAGACAGGTCCTTCTAGGCCGCATGCCCATAACCCACCACCTCCAACCAGGCTTTGGCTGCTAGCATCGCATTTAGCTTTAAACCCATCAGAGGACTAACCACTGAGAAGTATCATCCCCTTCCATGATCCAATCAGCTCTCCAAAGCCCCACCTATGATCATATTAGATTTTTGGGGGGACATCTAGATATAAACCATAACATACATTTCTATCTTACCAGGCACAACGCATGGTATGCTGAGTGAGTCTGCAGAATAAGGTGACAAAATGTTCCAGAGAATCAGTTGGTTGACACTCAATGTATACTGTATTCTGTATACCTCATACTGTACACTGTATATTGTATAAGCCAGACTATGTACCAGGGCACCAGCTCTGGGAGCAATCTCTAGTTTTACTATTCTGTGACTTCAAGCTAGTTACTCAGTTTTCTAGCCCTAAAATGGAACTAACAATAGTACCTACATCACAGGATCCTGAGGATTAAATTAAAATAATAAATATTAAGCTCCTGAGATATTAACTACTGGATACCTAGTAGGAATTCAATACATATTAATATTGCACTTTCTATTTAGTGCTTTTGATGTTTTCCATGTACCTGTAAAAGACCAGAGCCAGTGCTAGTTTTGTAGTTCTTTGGATTCATCCTTCTTGGCAGAGAAATATTATAATTTTACACAAATATAAAAGTGGAGGCCATCAGGAGACCATTTACAGTATCACAAAGTGTTTTTTGTGGACATTTTATTACCTTTTTCAGATAAGCCAGTTCTCCAATTGGCTGTTTCTGTGTCGGGCCTGCTCCCCTCTCTTTCAGCCTCACATCTATCACATTTGATGGTCACCTCCTCTTGTTAGCTGGCAGTAGTCGAGACCAATTAAAATGCAATTAATAAGTGATAACTCCAGTGCAGAAAGATGTTGGCTTGCGGCAGAGGCTTTGGGAGACAAGCAGCTCAGCAGGCCTGTCATGTTGGCGGAACAAGCTGGAAACCCACTTAAATGTTCTTTGAAAACAGCTGAAATGTGTTCCCGAGTGTCACCGATGAAGCATGAAAAACAGAACCAAAGAGCATATTGATGTGGGGCTGTTTGTAGCAAGCTTCCTCGCTCGGTGACAAAACCATCGTTTATGTTTTATTTTATGTGCATGTATATTTAAGTAACGGATGCCCTCCATGGTAACAGGAATTTGGGGGAGTGTAATCTGGAGAGAAAAGTGTGGATGAGACGATTAGAGCCTCATCCTCTTCAGCGTTACAAAGGCTACGAAGCATCGCTTGCGGTCAGTCGGAGGTTCTGTGAAATCAGTTTACAGGAGGTACTTAAGCGATACCACATTTGGGGTTTTACAGTTTCCAAGTGGACTGGTAGGTCAGACAGTGATTAGGTACGGTCTCATACAATAGAACTGAAAAACGTTTGAACTGAGGATGGAACAGGACAGGAGGAAACATCTGGAAGAAGAGCCTGGAGAAGCAATGGCATTTATGGAAACCTTTTAGCTGGAGTGCTCAAATGCTCTGTTTTTTTCAGAATGGTTCCAGGTTACACCTGTGTTTAGGTGCCTTGTCTATTCAGCAGCCCTGTTCACTCTCAGAAGTGTTCCGGTTTATGCAATAAACAGTGTAACTCCTGGAGCGAAGTTGAAATACCCCATGTTACTCACATATGACAGGAAAGAGTAGCACTGACGGAAACCTGTTCCTGGCTGCTGAGATTCTGAGTTACCTGATAGAGATTTAGAAGAAGGTAAGAGACTGCTGTAGTCTCCAAGGTTCAGGCACGTCGATTTGGTTACTTAGACAATAAAGATGACACATCTAGGGTTTGTAGGATGATCAAATGTGTTCATGCCAGATGCAAATTTGGTCCTTGGAAAGATCAATCATCTATGGGGCTGGACTCTTGCTCACTGTGTGGCAGAGATGTTGCTTGTTCTTCAGGGTGGTTGTAGGGAGATGAATCATATGGTTGATGCTAAGAAAAGTTGCCGTCAAAGGCACCAGTCTGGTTTTGATTGTCTGGTAGTAATTGTAGTAGTGAAGACCCCCGAGTTGAAAAAACTCACGGAGCGCCCGAAGAATTTAAAATGGAGCGTTTATTTTCCTGGCCAGGCGACGCAGTCTCACTTAAAGCCAATCCAAGACTGCATGCCTCTCAGTGGCCTGGAGGGGCTTATAAAACACTAGAACAAAGAGAGGAGGAGTTTTGCTAACGTGGGTACAAAAGTTGATTACATTGGTTAGTAATTTAAAGATCTCTCGCATCCATTGGAGGAGTTGTCATGGGGAGGGTCTAAAGCCGGATGGTGGTGGTCGTTCCCTAATATGGATAACAAAGGTTACAGAAAGGCACGTTTTACATTTTTTTTTTTTTCATGGAGCAGGGTGAGTGTTTATCTTTTGACCCCGCTCTTCGGTCAGCAACCTAAAAGTTGTAACTGTTTGTTTCTTAGGTTACTGGGGGAAGGGGGATTTTACAGAAAAACAGAAACCTTAGCGAATCAAGGGGGGATTTCTAATCTAAGACGGTGCATACAAAACAGCAAAACGGCGCTTTGGTCAAATCACAGGCTACAGGTTATAACAGTAATCTCTCTCTTTTCAGAAAGCAGCACCACCTGTACGATCATCCCATTTGGTCCCTGCGTGTCCATCTGGGAGATTTCACTGCCACCCAGGAGAGAAGGATTTAGCTGCGTCTTCCTTTGGGGGCACATACACTCATAATAAAATGAGTCCAAGAATGCTAGCAAGGCTTCTAAGAAAGAACTTCTTTGGAACATTTTAATTTTTTAAGCCAGTTGTTGTTACTTTTATTCAAAACTGTACTGTGCTAGAGGTTCCAGTCACTGGTGTGGGGCAAGAAAAAGAAATTAAAGTCACCATGAATGGAAGTAAACAAAACTGAGTATTCAGAAATGATGTTAAAATTGTACAGGTAGAAGACCCACTATACACAGAAGCACAAAACATGAAAAGATATTTTGCTGAACAAGAAACTCTAATGCTCCCACATATGTGAAAAAATATTCAATATAAGTAGAAATCAGGAAACAACAAATTACAATGATAATGATTCAGCATCTTATTTTCCTTAGACTGACAAAGTTGAACAAAGTCTCCTTTTAGTGAGAATGAGACACAGACCTTGTGGGAGTGTAAATTGATACTACTACTTTGGAAAATTATTTAGTATTAATAATAATTTATTAATTATTATTTTAGCTGTACAGATTTGTGGGACACAGTGTGGTGGTTCAATATATTTAGCTGTACAGATTTGTGGGACACAGTGTGGTGGTTCAATATATTTATACAATCAATGATGATCATATCAGTGCAATTAGCATTTCTTTTTAGACATTGTTAAAAAGTGATTAACACAAAAGAATTGCTCATGGTTGGGAGACAGAGTGATACTTCAATGCATGAAAACAATATTTACTGACCAACGCAGAGTCAATAATGTTTCTGACTCCTTATCATTACTTGGTATTTGGAGCTCTTGAGCTCCTATGAAGTTATTGTAAATCATAGACCCCCTACTATGCGATAGAACATTAGAATTTGCTGCTTCTATCTATGGTTGATACCCGTTGCCCAATCGCCCTCTGTCCTCCCTCTCTTTTCCAACCTTTACTACTCAATATTCTATACCCAGATGGGATTTTTTTTCTGAAGTGAAGAAAAGTATATCCCATTGCCTCATAATTTCATTCAAGAAGTTTCTGGTCATGTGCACAATGTATGTGAATATACATTCTTTGTTTACTTAAATACCCAGCTAAAAGTCTGTCGAGGGGAGGCTCCGTCAATAAATTGCATACTCTGCTGTAGTGAAGATGATCGAATATAGTTAAATGCTTCAACATGGATAAGAACTGAAAATGTGAAGAAAGCAAATTACCCAAGAATACACAGAGTATGATTCTACTTTAAGTCAATTTCAAATATACAAAAATGAGCACTTATATTTCTGGGTTACATACACATATAATAAAACTATTTCTCTGACCCATAGTTCTTGGTGGAAGGAGGGAAATAAAAAAAAAATGGAGAAGGATTTCAATTGCTTTACAAAATTAGTAATTTCCTATGATTGAAGCTGGCTCTGGGCACATGAATGTTTATTTAGTTATTTTTATATCTCAGCTATTCACTATAGATATGCTTTTTGAATATATGAAATGCTTCATGAAAAATAAATTTTTAAAAAGTTTCCAGCTAGCTCCAGACTGTCATCAACTGATTGAGAAGGTTCAATTATTTCCTTATTTATAGCTGGATTTATACTTTTAACTTAGACTCGTCCCTGAGCAAATTTACTGAGCATGGTCTAGTGATCAGATTAGCAGCTTCTGGGGCTGTTTTAGCCAATCCCAAACTCAGCATATGCATAATACAATTTTAATGACCCTGAACAACATATTTAGTCATCTAATTCAGGCAGTTTCCCCATTAGCAATTTCACTGGAAATCCCCTAGTATGTAATTTCTATCAGTGACTTTATTATGAAGTTCCACTGCTGCCTGCTGGGGACTGTACTGGAAACCAGATTTGATGATTCCAACAAATGTTACTTTTTCCACAAAGACTTTCCCAGTGCCTGAAGGCAGAATGCGTTACTCCTTTTTGCTCATCCCAACGGCCCTTCCTGGTTCACGCTGTGGAGCTGATAGGTTAGCACAAGGAGGAACAATCACGCGAGTGCATTTAGAGCTCACAGGAAGCACTCACGAACATTGGCCATTCTTCTGTTTGTGTTTGTGTTTGTATTATTTCCTGATTCATAAAAATTCGTCTGCCCCTATTAGAATTCATGCCACAGTGTGGCAAGGCTAACTGTGTACCACAGTCTCCCTCTGTAGTTTACAAAGCATGTGAGGGCGGGAGGTACGTCTCATTTGTCTGCGTCCCTAGTGCTTAACATTGCTGTGGTTAGTGTGTAGTAGGCACACAATGTACATTTATTAAATTTAGTTATAATCATTTCTATGAATTGACAGTCTTCTGGGCTTTTTTGTTTGTTTATTTTTGGATTTTCTTGTTATTCTTTTGAGAGAGTCTCGCTATGCAGTTTGGGCTGGCCTTGAACTCACTTTGTAGCCCAGGCTGGTCTTGAACTCCTAACGATCCGCCTGCCTCAGCCTCCCAAGTGCTGGGTTTACAGACATGTGCCACCTCGCCCGGCTACAGTCTTCTTTTAAAATGTAGGCTTTTCAAATGCATCCTAGGTCCTAGTCCTTTGAAAGCTCCTGAAATTTGTGTCCCATTCTATCTCCAGGAAACACTGGTGGACTTGCATTTGTCCTCTTGGGATGTGATCAGAGGCTTCCTGGTATCCAAACACAAACTCACAATTTAGTTTCTGTACCTTAATTAGCTTTCTTTGCAGTTTTAGAATTGGGTGACACTTTAGTCCACAAAATAGAATGAGTTTCAGTAGATTGAGCTGAGTAGAAACACGGAACAAAGAGGGTTTGGTCATCCCCAGTACCAAAAAACAAATAAAAACCAAAAAACAGAACAAAACAAAACAAAAACAAAGAGGGTTTGGTCATTTCAGTGTTACTCTCTTTGTAAGGCAGGAGCAGGGAAAGAGAACGACAGCAAAGCCCTGCCCTGTTGACTACGGGCTACTGTTGTTTATGGAGGGGTTGAAGCAGAAGGAACTTTATGGCCATGCTGACTGAAACTGGTGTGTTTGGGCAATTCGACTGTCACCTCTTTTTGATTCCTAGCAAGGTCAGATAACAATTTAGTTTGATTTGGTGACATAGAATTGTAGTATGCGAGACTCCACTTTGATTTTTGGTCTGGTCTTCTGGGGGTGTAGTCCAAAACAATGACCTCCTCTAATTTTATTTAAACATTAGGTGATGACCAGACCTTCAGAAACACTCCTTGAAGGGAATGAGAAATGTCTGTCCTTGATTGGGCAAAAATCCTCTTCTTAAATGTAACTGATTTCTTGAAAAGATTGTTTTATAGAGAAAGCAAAGAACATTGACTGCTGGGCATGTTCATTGGTGGGGTCTTTGTGATCCCATTTGAATCAACCTGAGAAATAAGTGACAGTTTAGCTGATGCATAATGGAGCGAGTGCCAGAGAAAAGGACAACGGGAATGCACAGTTGTCCTTTCCTTGGGAGACCTTACATTCTCATCTTGATCTGTGACTGATTCTAGTTATAGAGTCATAGACTAAAAACGTTTAAGAATTTCTCTATTTCACAGCCAACATCATGTGTTGTGATGTGTAATGTACAATGATATCAAACTTTATTGAGAGTTTTGCTAGTTTAATTACTTAGCATATAAATGTACTTGGTTAGAGTATTTCTAAAGATTAGAAAGTATGTGTTTACATATGTTTGAAAATAGTTCGTACTACAACAATGGAAATAGAATGTAACACATTAGTGAGTTTGGGGGAAAAGATTTTGAATCATAAGCTATTTCAATTAAGGTACTATCAAATGGAGAGCAGGCGGTTGTAGGGAGGCCTTCCTTTTGGTTTTGTCCATAAAAATGGTGAGAGCCAAGGTTATTAATCAGAGGTTGTGTGTTAGTCAGCTTTTCATTACTGGTTCCAAATACCAGACAAACACGACTTAACAGAGAAAAAGTTTATTTGGCTCACAGTTTCAGAGGCTTCAGTCCATGGTCAGTTGGTGCCAAGGTAGTAATGGCCTGGTGAAGAAAAGCTGTTCAACCCATGGCAGCCAGGAAGCAGAGCAGAGAGTGAAAGAGGCCTAGGGAGAGATATACCTTCCGAAGTCATGCTCAGTGATCCATCTTCCCCAACTGGCCCCACCTCCTAATAGCACATTTAGTCATAAATGCATCAATGGACTAATCTTCTGATGACTCTTGCACCTCTATGATCCTATCACTTCCCCATAGTCCCACCTCTGAACCCATAAGACTTTTGGGGCCCATGCTAGATCGAAATCATAACAGTTGCATCAAGTGAGGCAGAAATCTTGGACTCTACAAGTGGGACTCTACAAGCGGGAAAATTGTTGGTCTAAGGATAGAACCCTTCTCAAGATACTTGAATGAACAAAACTCCAAGCAAGTGAAGTCACCAAGGCAGAGCAGAATATGGCCTTCTCAGATGGTCCTCGGGGTAGGGCTACAGATGGAGGGAAGGGATGATTGGAGTAGATGCTGATGTGTAAGCTTGAACTGGGAAGGATATTTGTGGCAAATGAAAGGGATGCCCCGAGATTTCACCTTCAAAATCCTGGAGGGCACTGCTCTTACCAGTCATTTGGCCCACTAGAGTGGTCAGGCACAGTCAGCAAACCAAGGTTTGGAAACCCACGTTACAACCCTCGAGCCCTCACTGCTGTGATGTGAACGGGACCCCTAGCAGCAGCCGCAGGGGCGCCCCCTA
The DNA here is from genome assembly GCA_004363535.1 of Dasyprocta punctata. Taxonomy (NCBI): domain Eukaryota; kingdom Metazoa; phylum Chordata; class Mammalia; order Rodentia; family Dasyproctidae; genus Dasyprocta; species Dasyprocta punctata. The sequence goes on along the minus strand of RJWM01002277.1, from coordinate 101,301 downwards.
GAGGAAAGAGGGTGATTCTGGCGTCAGACCTTGCTCTCTTCCAATCCAACCTATGCCACTCATGGGACATGAAATACTGCGTTAGTGACCCGGTATTGCTGCCCCTATTTTGTATATTGTCTTAAATATAATGAAGATAGGTTTTTTCTAAGCTAAGGTTTTTGTTTTGTTTTGTTTTGTTTTGTTTTTGTATTATAGTTTAACTGAAAACTAGCGATTATGTGTCAAGTACCTGGTACAATTTAGATACTCTAAATTCTGCATTAAAAAGACATTTACTGAGTATCACTCGAGTTAGGCCCTGTGCTAGAAACTGGGAAACAAAGATGAAACTGATACTGTTTTTTAGTTTGCTTGTTTTGTTGCTGTTGTTGAAGAGTTTTCTGGTTGAGAACATAGAGAGGTAAACAAGTGCAGAAACAGTGGTAACAGTTTCGTAAACTGAGTAGAAAAGAAGTGCTAGATAACTCATAGTTTCTATCTTATCTTCTTTTCTAATAAATAAGAACCCCCAATTTTTGTGAAAATATTGTCCTTTGGCAAAAATACTGTTCTCCCAATTCCATTTTACAGTTAGATGTGGATTTGCATCAATTTTGTAGTCCCCCAAATACCATAAGATCTTAGCATAACATCTGGAAAGCTTCTTGAATGTTGATGAATATATATTTATTACTTTTCTTTTTCTCTTACCTGGAATGTGGATGTGATAGCTGGAGCTTGAGCAACCACCTTCAACCTGAGGTGAAACATCTCATAAGGAGAGAATATTGCAGCTGCTTAACAGTATTACCACCAAGTCCAGATTATCGATGACAACGTGGTCAGCCTCCAACCTGACTTCTTATGTTCACATTTTATTATATGAGAGGAAATAAGCATTTTTTTGGTTAAAATATTGTTTTTTTTTTTGAGTTTTCTGTAGCTTCCAACCTACCTAGATTGAACTAATGCATCAGAATACATCGAGGCACACTGGTTGGGATTGGTGCTCTTTCTGTTAGGGGAGTGGGGAAGGTTTCCAGGAGGCAGTGCAATACCAAACTGCTAAGAGGCCGAGGAGCCTGTGTGGAGGGGCCCTGGAGACAGGGAGCCGTGTTAGGAGTTTGCACTGCATCTATGATAGACAGGGTGTCCGGGCCCGAGCGAGTGTAGTAGGAGGGTCTGAGCGCTCCGACCTGAATCGGTCTGCTGTGTCTCATTTCTCCAATGAGAGGCTGAGACAGCGGGGCTCATATTTGTAACTTACTCAGGTGTGTGTGTGTGAGTGTGAGGTGTGATACTTCGGAAATACTAACAAATGTTTTCTCCTATTTCGTTTTATTCCTTCATGCATTTCCTATAATTCACCAGCTAAACCAGTCGGAGAAGAGTCGAAGAGAGAAGGGAGTATGTAGCAAAGAGAAAAGCAAAATGCTTTCCTGGCTTTGGGCTTCAAAGCACAGACTCAGAGAATCCCCAAATCACCCTAGCAAGACCGGAGGGGCCGTCTCTCCTGGGGTTAGGGGAGGCTGGAGAGACAGAGGCTCTGAGAGTGCTGTACTGTGGGCCCAGCCTGGGCCAGGGAGGACGAGCCACTGGGAACCCTCAGGGACTGTGAGGCCTGACCCAGGGGGACTCTGAGTCCTGTCCTGCCCTGTCCTGTCCTTGCACAGCCCCGGCAGTGCTCAGGCCTGAGGAGAAGTGAGCCTGCGGGGTATCAGCAGATGGGACCTAGGGACTCAGAAGCCTGAGCCCCGCTGTGGGGTGGGAGTGGCCACAGGATTCCTGGGTGTCCCAGAGTGTCCCAAAATCAGCAGGGAGAGAGGCAGGGACCCCGCAGAAGTCTGGGGGAGTAAGAGAAATGACAGTCATGACCAGAGAGGGTGTTTCTGTGGGTGTCAGCGTGGGAAGACGGCAGCGTGACTGTGGTGTCCACTCTGTGACACTGTCACAGTAGAAGGTCCCACACTGTATGGGTGACAGCCCCCCATAGAAATAAGGGCTGAACCCCACACTGCTGCAGACATCGTGAGGAGCAGTTTGGATCATTTAGATGGGAGAGTACAGATTTTTCTTCATGCCTGAGGATGAGGCTTTCTTTAGGATCTGCTGCTTATTATTCATTCATTCATTCATATTCATTCATTCATTGGTAATTTGCTATCTATGAAGTGATGGCCACTGTTCTAGGTATTCACGATACTGTAATAAACCGAAGAGATGAAATTCCTGCCATGGTATGGTTTATGTATGAGTTAGGAATATAGAAACAGAAAATACTGCATGTTATATTATCAGGTGTAATATGGATATAATATTAAATAAATGTGAAATCAGATAGTGCTAAGAACTAGGTAGAAAAATCAAGCAAAGTTAGGTGATTGTAAAGATGTTAATGATGAATCTGATTAGAACCCCTTGGCTCCTCTTGCCAGTCTTATTGTGTGTTGTATTGATCTTGCGTAACTGATGGGAACACATAGTCGTTGATCACTCACAAAGTAGGGGGTGGTGGAAATGATGATGAAGTAGGTAAATTTCTGCCGTATGCCTTCCAAATGCTATGGCTGCAGCTGAAGCTAAGCACCAGCTTTTGGCCAAACCCCAGGGCGCAGGCCCAACTTCAGCACAAGCCTCGCATGTTACCTCTTTCATCTCTTCCAGACACCCCATTGGGTGAATCCTAGCACTCAGTTTGATAGACGAGCGCTTTGGTTTTCAGAGAGGTTAATCAACGAGACTGAGCTGTATCTGAATTCAGGCCTAAAATTGTGACTCAGAGATCTCACTTTGCACTAAGCGGGGGCCAAACTTTTTGGTCGTCTCTGTGGGCCCCAGCCTGGGCCCCTGTCTTGCTTGGTGGTCAGTCTGGGAGACCCACGCAGGAGGCAAAGCCTGGGAAAAAGCCCTGCAGCCCTGAAGGACCAATTTTTGACCAAGAAGTCTGAGCATCACAGTGATGGAGAATGGAGTGGAGAAAGGAGCAGAAAAGTTTGAAGGTGAAACCAGGGAAGTCTAGGTTACTTTGCAGCTAAGCATTCAATTATGATACAGTTATTGAGGCGTACTTGATTTGCAAATGACAGAAGCAAAGATATACTTCGAAACCGGAGGATTAGAAGATTGGGAGGGACGTTGGGAGGGACGTTGGGGGTCAGCCAAGCTGTCTTCATAATCTACAGATTTCCTCTGTAGGATCTTGGACGTGGAGAAGTTTCATCCCCCTCATCTCTTGCTGTAGCAGAGTCGATCTAACATGACTTAAACAGAAAGGCCTTTCTGGGCCAGAGGTGAGGAGAGGGTGATGACCAAATACCAGGGCTGAGTTGCCTCGTGTTGTCCGGCGAGGGCCATTCATCTCAGCACCAGACTCAAGACTCTGTCTGAATCCCAGCATACCCACCGACAATGGCAAAAGAAGAAAACTGGAGCTGATGATGGCATCGTGAGGGACACGGGACCTCAATTTCCTGGCCTTCCTCAGTAGAGATGCTAACAATTGGGCAAAGTTATTGGCCACTTACTCAAAGAAAGAGCATTCCTACAAGAACCCAACCCGCACACGGTGCTGTTTTATGGCTTCTCCATGTAGGTTCACCTGTATGAATTACTGTGCTCATTTAATATCCCCCTTAAGATGAAGAACGATGCCAGCTCAGTGTTAACAGCAGCGTCTCTGAATGCCGAGAGTGTTCCTGATGGGAGCTCCTTTGCTGATGGAGGTTGAAAACTTGATCTTGAATGTCTTGCCCTGCGACAGTGCCTCTTGCAGGCATTGGCGCCAGAGCGCACGCTGTCAGAACCACTCACACCACCGGGGACCTCGCCTTCCCGGGCTCGCTGGTCAGTGATGTCCTGTTTTAGAGGATTTTGACAGCTGCCATTAAACTGGTAGACAGGGAACTGTTAACTATCCCATATTTCAACTTACAGGTCAGCTCTTGTGAGATTGTCTATTCGATACCTTGGTTTGCTTTTTCAAATCTGTGTCTGCCTCCTGTACTTCCCTTTGAGCCTGAAAATCAGAGCGTCAGGAAAGATGACAGATTTATGGGGACACGCTGGTTATCAAATTATTCAGAGTCCCCTTAGAGATTCTGAAAGTGACAAAGAATGTGCTGGGGTAAGACTCCAGGAAATATGGCAGTGCAGGGCACAGGCATTGATCTTTCCTAGGCTTCAGATTTCCCACCTATAAGCTCTGAAAGTATCTCTCAGCTCTAATATCTCATAAATCTATAATTTCTCCACTGCTTTTAGGAACATATCCTTTAAAAAGCCTTCCTATTCAGGCACACATCATTTTCTCATTATTTTCTCTAGAAGACAGTGTAAGCTGGCAGGTGTTGGGCAGAAAATAGCGTTAGATTAGAACTCAGGAAGCAGATTGTAGCTTTGATCAATAAGAGCAAAATGGCATTGAGTAAATCACTGAACTCCTCTAAATCACAGTTTATTCATTTAACAAATGAAAACGCTAGATTAAACGCTATATTTTTAGTGCTAAAATGTGAGGTCTCGTAGACCATTGAGATTTAAAAATATGTAATGTTGTAAAAGCAAAACAACAAAATATGTAATCATTCCTTTGCCTTCTTTCTAAAAAAGGTCAGATTTCTTTAAATAGAAACAGAGTTCACCGTAGCGCTCCTGTTGGGGAATGTGGGTAGAATACTGGGTAAGCTAATGCTTTTCTGAACAGTATTCATAGACTCTGGAGAGGCCATAGTGTATACTCAGATGTCTGCAAGCTCCTGTGTTCACTGGTGCAGAGGCCCCAAAGCAAACTTGATGCAGTTTAGAGCAAACTACCCCAAAATATGCCACTCTAATGACAGATGCAAGCAGGACATCCATGGTGTCCTGCTTCTTCCTGAAAGAAGGAAATGAACCTCCCCTTTGAATGGCGCCCTCCTTATCTCAGGAGGAGAGAAACATTCTATCACTCAAGGTGGGATGCTGAGGCCAAGAGAAATCCTTCTCAACAAACCTTGTTAAATGAACCTTTATCTTCCTAGTTATTTCTCCAAAATTAGTTACCTTAACCCGATCCCTTTTGCCTTTCCTACTTTCACTGTTTACTACTCTTTGTCTGACTTAGTACATAATAAATTATTCAGCTGGACTTCTTTGGGTGTTCATTTTTCTTAAGAAGACTCTCATGCCCATATGAAAAAATGGAAGCTCATATGCTCTTCTCTTGTGACTTTGCCTTGTGTTAGTTTAACTCTTGAACCCAGCTGGAGACTGCAAGAGGGTAGAGGAGAAATATTTCTTTCCACATGTGGACTTTGGGAGTGGATGAGTGGAGTTGGAGGTATGTGTGGAATTGGAAGTAGGAGGTAGTTGATGTACTGACCAGGGTTTTCACAGTGAATAGAGAACACCCAAACTGAGTAGTTTGAGGAAAGTTTACTAAAGAGATTGCTGACAATACTCACAGGGTATAGGAAAACAACAGAAGGTCATATGGCATGAAGAAACTGTCTTAACCAGCATGAATAGAACTAGAAGCGATCCTCGTCACAGCAGAAGCTGTGTCCTTTGGCTGGGACCATGGTCAACCCACCAAAGGGGGCTGGCAAACACCCTACGTTTACCTCCCTCTCCTCTCTGGTCTCCTCACTGACTGAATTCAATTAGGGCAAAGAAGTCTGCCTATCCATGCAGACAGGTCCGCCTTCCAGGGGGCAGAGAACTAGACGGTCAAACCTGGAGATGGGTCTGTAGACTCAAAAGAAGATACCTGGCACAGGGGCTTGGAATGAATGAAAGGACTAGGAATGAAGTCCTTATAAAATTCCTCAAGTGTGCAGTGCCATCTATGTTGAAGGCACACTTGGCTTAATGTGAGTCTGCTTCATAATGTCCCCATGTTAACAAGTCCGTGGGTTCCTTCTTTTCATACAGATCTAAAGCAGTGCACTCACTGCACACGACAGCCTCAGCAAAGATATGCTGACTGGCGAAGGCTTTACCTTTGAGGCTAAAATCATGACAGTTTCTCAAAATTCATGCTTTCCCCTACACACCAGGAGAAAGAGAATGTACAAAGCTATTTTCAGAGTGGGATCATCAGGAAATGAAAAACTGTCTTGGCTACTTTTCTCTCATTGCTGGGACAAAATACCCAAAATTCAAGATGAAGGAAAGTTTATTTAACTCACAGTTTGTGGAGGTTTCAGTCCATAATCAGGGGGCTCCAAGGCAGGGTGGCACATGGTAGAGGACGACAGTTCATGACAGCAGAAAACAGTATAAACAACAAGCTCAGAAGGGGAGGAGCACAGAGAAAAGACTGCCCCCTTATATTGTATGCAGGCCACACCCACTTGGGTGTAGCACTCACACCCATGATCCCAGCTTTGGACCATAATCCCAGCATTCACAAACTCTAGAAGCCTGCCTCCCTGACAACATGAGGCCGGGGGGAACATCCAGACTCAAACCATAACAAAAGCCAACAAGGTTGCTATGATTTTGTTATAATTATCAGCTAATAATTCTTAATGAGGACATTTTCCTTACAACATGCTCTCAAAATCTTTTGCATTTCTTTCTTTGAGTTTTGCTTTGTCCCACTTTACAGATGAAGAGACTGAGGCTGACTCAAAGAGTTTGAGCCCTTTGCCCAGGTCACACTAAAGGGCGTAGTGTGATTGATTCCGACCTCAAGGTCAATGCAGCTCCACTGCTCATCACTTTAAAAAGACTTAATGTGAGATCCCCTGAGGGAGGATGCCAGACTTCTAATTTACTCATCTCCTACCTTTTCTTTTTGTAAATAGAAAATATGACAATTTTATTTGCAAACTAATGGACTAATTTTTTTGAGAATGGAATTTAAATGGTATCATCAATCACCTAGCCAGATGATGTATGGCTTCAGGAAACAAAATTAAAATAGTTAAAGCAGTTAAACATATATTTTATTTCTCTTTTGCAGTTCTAACAGAACCAGAATACAGTAAATTCACCAACACCTGTTTATTATTTGCAAAATACTATATTTAACTTGTTCTTTTCTTTAATCGAGCAAGATTTCATGTCAAATTCAGAGTCTGCAGATGGATTGTTTAGAAATAAAATGTCAAGTTTCTTGTTCACGCATCTAATTTCATTTTGACCTCAGAGAATTCCCCAGATCTAATGAAACTGCTAGGTAGGAGAATGAGAAGAATTGGCTGCTATCGGGCAGTTTTCTTTTTTATGTATTTTTATGGTATGTATTTTGTAATTACTCAGTGGTGATCTCAGGGACATCCATCTGTCATGCCTAATTAGGGACTACAAATGGTTTTTCAGCGAATTTTTCATTAAAAATGAAATTTCCAAGTAATAGAAAAGTATTATATCCAAGCTATAATGGCAAGTACCTTACAAAAATATTATTGATAAAAGGAGAGGGAATTGAATAAAACACTATATTATCCCAATTTTAATTAGAATTACACTCAAAGAATGTTAAAATGGGAAGAGAGCTCAGAGAGTGAGAGGCTGGGAAGTAGAGAACTAAACATTCATTTAAGTAAATATGCTTCATTTAGTACCCACAATATCACTAGAAAGTTAGAATAATTATTGTTATCTTACATATGGAGAAATGTGGGCCTCAGAGAAGCTTTGTAATTTGCCCAACATCACACAGTTAGGAAATAGGAAAGCCAGGACTAAAACTTGGGTTTACTTGGTTTCATTGCTCAATGCCTACCAATGAGGCAGTGTTATAGTGTGATCGGATGGCCCCCAATTAAGCTTCATATAATCACGGACCTGGATGAGTCTGGCGTTTGTGATCGGTTTGTTGTCTAGCGCTGGGATTGGCAATATGAGTGTTGTACTTGCCCAGGGGTGGAGCCGACATGCTGTGTAAGGGCGGGAAGGAGGCGTGTTTTCCCTCTCTCGCTGGTTGGCACCAGGCTGTTTTGCAGCCGCTATGAATGGCTGCCCCGTCATGCCATGCTGCCTTGGAGCCAGCTGAGCAAGAACTGAAACCCCCAAGAACTGTGAGAAGTAAACCTTTCCTTCCCTAATTTGGGCATCAAGTGTTTTTGTCTCAGCAACAAGAAAAAAGTAACTAAGACAGGCAGTTAGTTAATAAGATCAGAACCAGAGTTTCGTCCTTGTAGCCCTGCCCTCTTCACACTCACTGTGATGCCTTCGAGCACCTGGGGGCCTTGGCCATAGGGATAAAGCCTGAGTCTGATGTTTGTCTCCTAGTTATTCTCCCTTATCTTTTAGAACATCCTGCATACAAACATTTATTTGTGTGAAATGTAATTCACTGAATAAGTAGCCAGGAGGAAGAGCTGAGGAGATGCCTGTATCTACTCTCTTCTCTTCATTGTAATGAACTTAAATTCTTGTTAATACTCTCAGCGTATCATAGATTGCAGTAGCTTAATAAATATTGCATAAAACCATGAATCTGAATGGGCATCATTGGCTTTGGGAGCTAAAAGACTCCTTGGAGATACTGTAATATTTACTCTATAATACTATATTGAAATTCAACCTGAGAGTTTCAGTGACTTATCAAACCATTCATTCATATCAAGTTCTAGAGCCTAGGTCTTCTGACCTCAAGGAGAGTGTGTTATGATGTCACATAAGTTTGTTTCAGAAAGAGCATCATCATCAAAAGAAAGAAAAAAGGTTAAAAAATAGAAAATAAATAACCCTAAGGCAAGGTTGGCTGAAGCAGTGAGCATTAAGGGAAAAAAATAGTCTTCCACTGCTATCCAAGAAGAAAGAACAAATGGTATTTAGGAAGGAAATATCAAATTGGCTCCGAGTTTTGGAGATACTGCATGAATATTTTTAGAGGCCTAGAAAGATAGAATAAAGGGTAACCCAAGAATCTGTGTCAATCCAACTTATTTATGAATAAAGATAGAAAAAATATTCTCAAACATTTGACTTATAATTGATTAAGAAATCAAGCCAGCCATAAGAATCCAAACAAAGAGCTCTGATGTTAGAAAGCCATAGCAGAAAGAAAGGCCTAGCAATTACAAGGCCTAGCCTTGTAATTGATCTTACACTGACAATTGAAAAGTAGTAATACAACTGGCAAAACTGAAGAGGTGAGGTAGTAGGGGTTTGGAGAAGAATGAGGACTGAATTCAATGCAAAATTGTTAAATCAAGAGACAGAGACATATGCACATTTCTATAGGTACCAAGGCAACGCTGGGAGAACTAAAAGGAGATCAGAAATGAAAATTTACTGAACTAAATAAAATCAAAATACAGACAATCTAGTCAAAGATTGAAAAGGCATGAACATTGGGATAGTTTTATAATCACAATGACATAAAAATGAATGTATATAAAATATTTATACAACAACTTCCCCATATTGCCTGCTTATAATGATGACATAGAGATTAGATTGGGACGGGTAGGGAAGATCATAATGTTTTACTCCAAACACTTTTTCATTGTGCAAAATTTTATTTTCATAATACAGTACATATAATCAAATATTAGAAAAACAAAAATGGACAAGCAGTAGACATTAGTTTAGAATTTTAGCAAGCATTCAAACAAATATATAATATATATATATATATTATATATATACCCGCATATAGGGATGTAAAAAATTCTACCTACTACGTGTGATTAACTACTAAAAGCCTATTTACTAAGGTCCCAATAGCTCTGTCACACACTGGAAAAGGGTGATGGGCCACTGTTGCTGCCCCCAGCAGACCCCCGATGTTGAGAGGGCACCAGTACTTCCTGTACCCAGATTAGATCATCACAGTTCTATTGAGCTGTGTAAGAAGGTAAACTCCATCCTGTTATTTTGACCCATCTATGTAGGAAATTATTTCAATAAAAATTAGACTTTCTATTATCCCACCAGTTATCGTCCAAACAGAACTTTGAGTTGTTTCTCTGTGCAGGCAGGTGGAATATGAGAGCAGTTTAGGGAGAGAACCTGACCACAGCACCTACTTAGTTTCTCACATCTTGGGAAGGGTGCATGACGTTCCATTTCACCAAGGATATTTTCATGTTTCCTTCCAGCTTTTTCCTCTGGTGCAAACCTTGCAACAAACACTATGTGTGTTTTAACAAAATTTATATTTCTATTATTTTTAATATTTGAAAATAAAATGTTCTTTACAATGTGTAGGACATTTTCAACTGAGTTGATGCATTGCATTGGAGTCTTTATGAAAATTTTATGTCAGTAAATACTTAACAAAAATAATTTTAAAAATTAATTATGTAAGCTGGGCATGGTGGTGCATGCCTATAATCCCAGAGCTCTAAGAGACTGAGGCAAGAGGACTGCAAGTTCAAACCCAGTGTGGGCAACTTGGAAACTCAGGGACACTCTACTTATTTCAAAATAAAAAAAATTAAAAAGGCTGAGACTGTAGCTCAGTGTGAAGGCTCTGTGTTAAACTCCTAATACTGCCTAAAAACCCAAAATCTATGAAATGCTGTTTTCTGAGACAATTTACTGAGAACAGGAGTTCAATAGCTATTTGTTTATGATATTGTTATGCTATTGATGACTTTACAAGTTATTAACAAACAATCTGGCAGTTCAAACTGTACACCAAAATGCATGCTTTGGTATGTCAGTTGAAGTGTGTCTATCTATGCACGTGTGTGCTGTTTCAGTTGTGACACTCTGGGCTTGACAAAAAAAAGCAAGAATGAGACTCTTATTTTATGCCCTGCTCAGGCTACTGAATGTACAGCAGATTCCAGGAAACAAGAAGTTGCATTTGGGAAGAGCTCAGCGGTGACTCTGCAGGGAGTGGGGCAGTGGGGAAGGCGCTATCAAATCAGCCTTCTTGAGGTTCAATCATTTGTTCAACAAATATTTATTAAGAATCTTGTTTGTGTTGGGCAGAACTAGGCACTGGGAATTCAGTGGAGAACAGCTGTGATTTCAAGGCTTGAAGTAATTTTGGAGGGCTGGTTTCCCGCGGGAGCAGACTCTGAGATGTGACTTATTAGATTGCTTTTTTGACTCAACAAGTAGGGACAAGAAGGGTAGAGAGGATCATGCAGAGTGAGCTACACTATAACCTCCGTGGTTTATAATCAACCAGTGCTCACTGCCCAAATCCCTTCTATCCTCTCTGGATCTCCTCATTCCTGATAATCCCATTTTTCTCCTTTCAGGACTCATCTCCCCAGTCAAGCAATATGCCAATGTCCATGCATTTACTTATATTCTCACCTTGAGCCCCTTGCTTTTTGGCACAAGTTGTTTGACCCATTAAACTGGCCAAGGTCCTGCCAGAGAGAGGCTCTCCACTCATGACCTTCTATCAGGGACACCCCTCAGAAAGGGCGTACTCTACCTTTTTTTTCATTTTCAGCCTTTACTCCTTTACCAAGCTGGCCTATCTGTGAACCAAGGTTGGGAGTCTTTTCCATAACCAGGAGTGGATCATGAGGGATCTTCCAGAGGTGTTGAAGAGTAGCTAAGGGAAGGAAGTGTCTGCTGATGTGGGAGTCTGTCCTACTTTCTCTTATAGCTTGTTTGTGTACACAGGAATCACTCCTGCTCATCCTGGCTGTACCACTTCTAACTTAAGATGTTTGCTGCTGGGCCCATCCAATTTTATGAGCTGGTGAATCTGGGGGAACTCAGATCCTGATGCATAGTTCTGGTCACGTGGTCATTTGATGTCCTGAGGTCTGTCTCTTCCACAAAGCCTTAGGACAAGACTACAAATACATATTTCTGTCTCTTCAAGTGAGTGTAGTTATTTCTGATCCTCTTTCTCTGATAGGGGTAGAAAAGAATTCATTTCCAGATCAATAGCTTTTATGGTATATATCTGAGGTTGTGTTAATCTCTTCCAGTTTAGATAATATATATAGCATAGCAGCTGCCATTGAAGCTCCTCCTGTTTGAGTTTTCAGAAGTCTATTGTACTATCTTCCTCCAGGATCCATCTGCTTCAGTATGGAGGCCAGACTTGTGAGTTAAATGCTGTAATGATGGAGATCATTAGCCTTACATCCTTCAGGTCTAGAAGTGGCACTGACTTCCACTGTTTTCCTGAGATGTGATATTATTTTTAATTTCCTATCTTGGATTTAGAGAGTGCAGCAATTTTAGAGGCTTGCCCTTGGTTTTTCCTCCTATTCTAGCTCTTTCTAATATCAGTTAGGCCAAAGACTAGGCAGCTCATACTAATTATACATTTGAGGACTGAGGAAATGAAGGTTAGGTAGGTTATGAAATTAAAGGACACACTGTGACTTGAGCCCAGCCAGGGATACATTTATTGTCTGGTGTTTCTATTTCTTTGTGCTAATGGTTGACTACAATGTTACCTTGGGTCTCCAGGTATCAATGTCAACACAGATCTGATGTCCAAGGGTCCTCTCAGTGTTTGGGTAATAGCCTTTCTTCAGTGTACAACTGCTAAAATAAGGGGCTGTCTTGGTTACTTTTCTCTCGTTGCTGAGACAGAATACCTGATGCCCAAAATTAAGGAAGGAAAGGTTTACTTCTTACAGTTCTCGTGGGTTTCAGTCCATACTTAGTTGGCTCTGAGGCAGCATGTCATGGCAGGGCAACCATTCATGGTGGCCGCCAAACAGCAAGGCAAACTGGTGAGAGAGAGAGAGACAGAGAGATGAGAGAGAGAGAGAGAGAGAGAGAGGCCTTCTTCTCACCCTTACACTGTGTGTTGGCTCCATCCCTGGGCAGGTGCAGCACTCACATCACCAATCCCAGTGCTAGACAATGAACCAATCACAAATGCCAGACTCAGCCCCATCCAGATTACATGAGGCCTTGGAGGGGGGGGACACAGGACCTTACCCACAACAGGGACAGAGGGTCTCTTTAGGGTTGTTACTTTGTGATATAATAAAAAAAAATTGTTTGTCTTTATCCCTGGTTCCTGGCACAGAGCTCCTAGAACTCTCATAATTAGCTGAGTAATGTGGGTCAGAGGCACATCTTTTGTTATTGACAATAAACATTTTTCAACCCTGAGTGTATGCTAATGAAGTGACTCTTGGCATACTTCTCCTTAGTTTCAGGCCAAAGATGCTGCTGAAGAAACCAGGTGTGCAGTTGAGGGTGGGAAATTTCAATCCTATCCCCAAACTTTAGGACGGGAGAAGAGCAGAGCTTGAGTGCAGTCATCAGTGGTCAATGATTGAATCGACCATGTCTGTGTAACAGACATTCCAGGGAAACCCTAAAGGGTCTGAAGAGCTTCTGAGTTGGAAAGCACATGAGATGCTGGAAGGGTAGCATGTGCAGAGAGGGCATGACTGAAATTTTAGTACTAATTAGCAAACTGCTATCATACTGGGACAGGATATGCCCATTTTGCCTACTATGTAGCTAGACTGCAAAACCCAGTCAGCCTTGATAGACTATGTCCAGTTGTTTTTCACAGAGAGCTTGACCCAGGTCAGTCTGACTGTGTCCAACTGTGATGTCTGTGTTTTCCCACCTACAAATATATCCTATTTTTCTACTACATGTCAAAGAGCTTCCACCCAGCAACAGGGGCAACATACTGTAATTCGCCTAATCCGATGAAAACCCACCACACTTTCAAGCTTCTGTACTTCCTGCTTGCAAACCTATATAAACCAAACCCAAAACTGACTCGGGGCTGGTGATTTGGAACTGGTTCCCACCAGCCTGCCAGTGTAATAAATAATTGCTTTTCAACTCCTTGTTCCTTTCAGTTCAGTACCAGTTCTACAACAAGGGCACAAAAGTTCTGTGGCCCTGTCCCTCTTGCCTGGTTCTGTGAACCACTTCCATTTGGCTATCCTTGAACTGTATACTCTATAGTTTACACTAGTTGCAATGAAATTGTTTTCCTGAGTTCTTTGAGCCATTATAGCAAGCTGTGGAAGCTGAGGGAGGGGGTCATGGGAACCCTTGATTTATGCCTGGTGAGTTAGAAGGATGGGATGCCCAGGACTCACAGTTAGCAACTGAAGTGGGAAAGCCTTGTGAGACTGAGCCCCTCATTTGAACAATTTGCTACTAATTCCAAAAGGGTAGTGTGAGACTGGAATTGAACTGTGGGACATCCCATGGCTGTTAGAGCACTGGTTGGTGTGGGAAAGCAAAAACCCACACATTTGGATTCTGGGTCTGAAGTCTGGTTGAGGCCAGGAAGGGAAGCAAGGAATTGTGATCCTTTATTGAAGTGACTGCTCTCTTCACTTCATGCACCCTTGATTTATTTGATTATGTAACTTTCTTTGACATGATGAGCACCACTTTTTGGTTTCCCATGTATTTCCTTCTTTGGAGTGCAATGCACAATTCACCATCTCCGTGTCCTCCATGGGATAGTGCCCTGGCAGACTTTCTGTCTTCGTCATTCACCATACTTAAACTTACCTGCCCTTTAATGTTGCAGAGTCCTGTTATACCTGTGCTATTTGTGAGCCGAGTGCTATAATCCAGTGTTCACTTGTCCGCTCTGGGCTGTGGAGGAGAGCCACACAACTCAACCTCTAAGTGACACTACTACCCATCTCACCAGAGCCTCCCGCACTGCGTCGGTAGTGTGAACCACCGTCATGGTTGTTTGTTCGGCCTTGTATAGTATACCCACTTTATTTCAGCCCACTTCTTGGAGTCTCCTGCTTCTTTATTTTACCATCTGTCATGGTCATTTTAGCTCTCTTTGTATGGATCATCATCTTACCATCTTCTAGGTGTTAATCTAGTAGCATTCTCATATCATCTCCCCAAATGCTCGCTAGAGTGTTAAATATGCATCCTGGGAGAAGGCTCCCAAACTCATCAGCTCTTCCTCACCCAGCAGACAGTATGTTCAACCTTCTTGACCAAGCATCCTTGGAACTGAGTCCTGTGTACATACGCCCCGGCCCTGCTCTTACGTGCTTGCGGTGCCTTCCAGCTCCTTTGGGTTGTGCTCCCTTCCCTCTGTATCAAGCCCAGCCTGGATCTGGCTGTATTATGATGCAGTGTGCTACAGTTATTTGCCTAGTGACCTGGAGCGATGGTGGAGGCATTGCTGGAGAGAAGCACAGCCACTTCTCATCGTCTTTAAGCCAGGGAGGCCTGCTGGTTCTTAAAGACTGGGCTGTAACTGTAGGTTCAGAGGGCTCAGGGAATGTGGGATTCAATATTTTCAGATGCATAAGCCTAGACTTCCTCATCTAGGGTCATGTTATCTATCATGTGTTTGAGAAGGGTATAACAGACCTTCCTTGGTTGCAAAATTAACTTCCTTTCGAGCTCAATTTCTCTTCCAATGAAGTCCTGGGTTTTGTCCTCAGATTTCTCTGCCTTCTCAGTGTAAGAGGTAAGACAACCTTTACATCCTTCCAAACAAATCCTCTGGCTTTCACACTCACTGTTTAACTGGTGAATAAGTGTCCCTAACCTTTCCTTATCTTTTTTTCTTGAGGTCAATTAGGCTTAGCAATTGGTTTAGCCACCCGATTTCATTCCACTTGTAGCTATTATTTCTTCCCTATCTCTCAAAAGCTCAGTATATCACCTAGCTAATTCTTTACCTTCTATAGCTGTACCTTCTCAAGTTACCCTTGGTGAAAATTTTAGCAATCACACCAGATACCAGGAGCTACCCGTGCTGTACCCCCTGCCCCCAGTAACCGGGTTCCCATCACCAACAGGTGGTAGATGATGAGACTCCAAGATCCTATTCTGATACCTCTTCCTCCTAGCACTCCCAGCACCAAGGGTTTCAGATTTGGTTTCCTGGGAAGCAGATTCTGAGGTGAAGACTGAGGTGCCTGATCTGTATATATCTGGATGTTTGCGACTGTGGAAGGAAGACTGCCAGGGCAGAGGGAGAAGCTGAGCTAGGGTACAGGCACATGGGGGTAGAGCTGACCCTTCAGGGAATTCCTAAACTGGGGTGAGCCTTCAGAGTGGCACAAAGTTGGGGTGAGTTGGGATGAAGGAGCTGGGCCTTTAGGTCCCAAGTGGATCTGCCACTGGATGCTGGCTGCCCTGAGAGAGATACATTTAGGCAAAGCTGGCTTCAGGGACCTGACTGTCTCTGCAGATGCTGGCAGCTAAGAGCTTTCTGTTAGCAGCTCTCTCCCCTGGGAACAGGACACTTGTTTTTTCCTGAGAAATCTGCATCATTTTGCATCAGGACCCACCACAAGTGTGATGAGGACAATCAGCATTTTGCAGGCCTTTGCCTATCCAAAGAACTGTGCTATGTGCGCTCCTAACATTGTTTCATCGCGCCTTCTCTAGTATCTTATTGGGGGACTATTGTTATGCTCTCCATTTTAAATATGAGAAAAGTAAGGCCTGGAAAGGTAAAGTGATTTTTCTGGGGTGACAGATGGTAAGTACAGAAACTGGGATTTTAACTTACACCCAGGAATCTACACTCAGCCTTGTCACCTGGAGTATTCATCCCCGCATTGACATTTACTCTAGCTTAGTGAGAATTGAAGTAGGCCCTTTGCTGTCCATTCTGTCTTCTTCCTTGGGTATTCTCACTTTGATTTTTCTCTTCTTTTTCTCTTAGACAGTGCTGGGTATTGAACCCAGGTCCTTGTACATGCTAGGCAAGTGCTCACTGATCCTTATTCTCAGGTACACTTCATTCCCATTCAGGCTTGCTGTTTGCCTAGACTGTGATTTTGTCCTAACTAGAAAAAAGTCTTCTCCTTTGCTTTGGTGGGTGTCACGATTTCTTTGGCTTGTCTAGAAAATAGCTCCCTCTGGTGAAGAATAGCATTCTTCCCTCTTGGGATTTCAGGTCCACTTCAGGGCCCAAGGCATAGCCAAGCTTCCTCTTCCCTTCTTGGATTGGTGACTGCACACAACACCTTGTCACAAGCATGGTTCCACTGCTGTTTTATATACTTGGCTTATAAATCCTCATTCTAGCCCACAACTCTGTCCTGGGTTTCACAGCTGTGTGACCAATGGCCCGACGGATATTCCCATTTATAATCTCTAAAACTCCTAAAGCTGCTCAATTCTAAAGCAGAATTCCTCATCTTTCTCCTTCATTCCTACACAAATCTCTTACTTTGTTTTTATTTTCTAACTCAGTCATTGGAACGAACACGAGTCCCCAGTATGCATCTGCCCCTGTAGCGATGAATACGGCAGCCAGAGTCCCCCTCCTCCCTGGATTTATGAGAGAGGCGAGAGACAGACGCGACTGAAGAACTAATTGGTGGATAATTCCACATCCAGACTGTTGTGATGAAAAATAGTAACAGGGCTACGGGATAGAAATTGAGGAATTGAGGAGAGTGATCAGAGACTATTTCTCTGATGAAATGATTTTTTAACTGAGACGCAACGTGAGAAAAGAACCAAGTGCAGATGTTTCAAGCGCGCTGAGTCATTCGCAATGCTTCACTGTCCTACCTCCCACACAAACCAGGTCTAGAGCTTCTGTTTCCTAGACAGCTCATGAATCAGCTCCTTGCTTCAGTTCCCCTGCCTGGTCTTGTGTTTAGGTCACCATGTTTTCTTGCCTTAATTACTTCATGGATCTGAACTGCTACTCCAACCATCAAGGTCTTTCTCCATTTGTCCTCCATAAAAAAACACAGACTTGGTCATGTCATTGCCCTCCATAAAATCTGACAGTATCGCCTCTTGCTTTTTGACATAAAACTCAAATGTGTTAGAAGAGATTCCTTTCCACATCTCCCTGTGCACATTCTGGCTCCTAGCTATATTGAGTCACTCACGGTTCCCTTACTAGACCTCATACTCAGCTCCCTCTGGTCTTTATTTGCTTGTCTTTCCTGGTACCTGGCACCACCTCCCTGGGTGGTGTTGTGAGGCCTGTGACTGATCCACTTCTCGCAGTCTTTCCTTGACAATTGTCAGCTCTGCCCTCAAGATAGCCACTTTCTTTGTCATCTGTCTTCTGCTGGGTGTGGCTTGGTGGTCTTATTTATTTTGTTTTTCTTTGCCCACATCATAATCTAAAACCTTCTCAGGCAGGTCACTGAATTGTCTTCCAAATATATTCTTTTAGCACTTGTGATGCGTATCTTATCTCTTGTCAGAAGTTGCATTTAACAGCTAAATTCTGTTCCCTTAATACTGTGGATTGAGGAATCAGATTCCATGTGCTTCTTTCTCTTAAAAAGTGAAAATGTTTATTGGGAGAATGAATTAAAGTGCATAGAAGTCCCCAGGTCCTCCTGTCTCTTAGCTGGGATCCCAAATTCACCAGGGACAAAACCCAGATTTCTCTTGGTGGTACCACTACCCCGGGGGATAGTCTCACTGCATTCAGTATTCAGTCCTTCACCCACATTTCACGTGTCAAACCCCTCGGTGCTTCTGAGCACAGCTAGGAAGTCAGTTATAGGTTGGTTAAGTTCCATTCCACAACCTCCCAAGTCTTGTCCACGTTTTTTGCATAAGGGTCAGGGTCTCTATCTGACACTGATAAAGCGAGCTCAGCAAGGACTTCAGATGATGACTTGAGAAATAAGATGATGCAATTTCTCATGTGTGTTAATAGCGATGCTGCTTCCAGTTTTACTCTTTGAAAAGCACTTGGGCTAGTGCTCGGCTGACAGCTAGCATTCACGGTTACCAGACATGCTACGCTTGGTGCTAGCTGCTGGGTGCCTATCCTGGATTTCCCTCTGGAAGTTGGGGAATATTGGACAGATACACCATGTTGGGTCAAATAGTACCATGTTCTTGTCACAGTGATAATCATAAAAATAGTAACATGGACCCACTCACTAAATACCTCCTTTGTGTCATCAGATGCTAAATATGGTCCATAGCTTTTGCCTAATTTTCTCAGTTATCCTGCAAGAGGATCTATTCCGAACCCTTTTCACATATGAGGCAGCTGAAGCTCAGAGATGAAGGAATCTTTTAGGCAAATAAGGTAGCAAATGGTGTCTGGGTCTACGTCTGTCTTACTCAAAGTCACACATTCTTAGCTATTCCTTCTGAAAACTTCAGAGAAGTTACCACTAATGTATGTCTCTTTTTCCATGTATGTTAATGGAGATACCGCTTGCAATTTTACTCTTCATAAAACAACCGTAAATATTAGTTACAGCTCTCATGGTATTATTTTCCATCTTATTTTAATTTTGTTGAACTTGCTAATAATCCAAGACACTTTTTGCATAGCTTTATTGTTTTAGCTAATTGTGCATTGTAAATAATTACTGAAAAAATTATAAAGGCATTAAACTAGAAATAAAACACACCCTAATACCCATCTTCTAGGCCATTTTTTGTACTTGATTTTTTTATTGCTTTCTGCATATTTTGTCTAGTAACTGATCATCCTAACAATATAAAGCAACATGAAAGGCATTCCTCAAGTTTTCTCTTGTTATTTATATTTTTTACCTGTTGATCTGCTTGTGTGTTAAGACTCATAATCAGTTACTACCTAGATAGGAAATTTCTACCTTGAAAGCAAATTCTGTAATTCCTTCCAGTCCAAAAGAGTCTTTGAAAGTCCCCTCTCCCACTGAAAAAAAAATGTCTGCTTCATTGGAGTTCTGGTTACCTAAAGATCACTGGCCATAGATTGAATGAAACATAATTATGCTTAGTCTTTTCAATTTTCATGATCTTTTTGGCATCTTCTAAAATATTAGTAGTAATTTATGTGAGTCAGAGCAAATGCATTTCCAAACTCTATCGATTTCAGGAAACATAGTGATTTATAAACTTTAGTCTTTTACATTCCCATGGGGGAATGGGTTACGCATGAGTTTGGTTTTGTTTGAGACAGGGTCTCACTATGTAGTTCAGGCTGGCCTTGAACTCACTATGTATCTCAGACTGGCCTCAGACTTGTGGGAATCTTCCTGCCTCAGACTCGTGGTGCTGGGATTACAGGCACGTGCCACCATGCCTGGCAGGGCTAGTGTTTTGGATACTTATGGAAATGCACCCGAGGAAAGATGATATTGAAAAAGGCTCAGAAAGACACACAAAAAAAGAGCTATACTTGATTTTGTTTCAGTATTTCCTGTCATTCTGTGAAGACTGTATTCATCTCTGCTTGTTCAATAATTATCAGTGAGTTAAAAATAATAAGAATAAATTCGTAAGTGGCTTGCATAAGTCTTTGAGAAAATGAACCCCGCTCAATAGAGAATGAAGAAGTATTAATAATGAATACATTATCCCAATTTACTTCCATTCATGATAAAATAAAATTAAATTACAATAAAACTATCATTACTTGTTAGAATATTAAAGATTTTTTAATTGCTGATATTTTGAAACAATGAAGATATTATGAAATAAACTCATGTGCCAGTAGAAAGCAATTTGGAAACTTGTATTAAAAACTTTATTCTTAAGCTGGGTGTGGTGGCACACTCCTGTAATCCCAGCACTTGAGAGGCTGAGGCAGGAAGATTGTCACAAGTTTGAGAACAATTTGGGCTACAAAATGAGTCCAAGGCCAGTCTGAACTGCATAATGGGATCCTGTTTCAAAAAGAGAAAAAGCAAAACAAAACAAAAAAACCCTTGTTCTTCATATCCTTTGATGTAGAAGTACCCTTAACAGAATCTAGTCTAAGGAAATAATGACATATATAGGCAAATATTTAACAACAAAAATGTTAATAATTATGGTATTTAATAAAAGGAAAACATCCTACATTAGGGTTAAGGTTAAGTAAAATATGTGCATCTCTGTAATGAAGTACTGTGTTTTTACATTATACTTAAAAAGAATTTTTAATGATAAGGTAAAATGAAAACATTACATCTTGTAAAAATACAAAATCATACACTTAGGCTGTTAACATCTGTGTGAAGGTAGTCATATAAAAGCTGGAAGTAAATACATCTGGTCAAAAATTATCAGTCTATGTATCATTATTGACTGATTTTTACTTGACGTCTTTTCTACTTCTTACATTCTATTTTCTTTTGAATCATAAATAGAAAAATAATAAATGTGACCTTTTTTAAAAGGTAGCACACCAGAGCATCCTCTTCATCTTTGGTCAACACTTACAAGGTATTTTGGCTGTGTTGTGTATCTTGGAAAAACAGTCCTGATTTTGCTTCTTTCCTGGCCTCTTTAAACATGAAGGACTGAAGTCTCTGGTCATCATTGAGCCCTGACGTTTTTAGACCTCAGAGTCTTTAATGTTCTTGGCCTTGGCAACAGATCTCATTGTCCTAAGGAGTGGGGTCCTCTTGAGACCCTAAGAAGCGCACATTTTCCCTCCTGCTGTATTCTACTGGACAGAGTAGACCACGCATTTACCTGGAGACCGCCAACTCCCAGCCACAGATCAAAGTCATTGGCTGGAGGTGGTCAGAAACACACGGAAGTTTCACTCCTCTGAAGAAAGAAAATGACGAGTATTCTCCACCTGGACTCACCCTCCCCACCCTTTAGTTCTTTGTCTCTAGCATTAGTCCTCAATGACTTAGGGCTTTTTGAGATGGGGAGGTGCGACTCGAGTTCTAGTTTTATCTGGTTTGGATCAGAACTCTATATTTATTACAGAAATGCTGAAGAGACATTGATAACTGTGTTTTGAATGATTGCTATCACAAGACACCTAAGAAGGCACAAAACACGACAGTGCTTGATAGGGTGGTGCTGAACAGACCAAGGGATGCCAGGGATTACCCTTCCTTACTTGGCACTTTATGCTGAATGTTGGCCCTTTCCTCAGTACTGCCCTTTTTCATGCTTCCAGCCCGAATGATGATACAACACTCAGCACCGAGTGAGACTTTTTACCAAGTGCTCTCTCACGCATTGTTTCATGTAGGAGAGGAAGGCAGGGCGGCCAGGTGGAGGAAATTCAGGCTTTAGATTCAGACGTGTCTGGCCTTCAGTCCACACTGTGCCATGAACTATTTGTGGGATCAATATGTAAATTTGGAAATAATACCTGCTTTGCAGTTTATTCTTTCTTTCTCTCTCTCTCTCTCTCTCTCTCTTTTTTTACATGGAGCTTAATAGTTTAGTAGATCTAGCTAAGTATTAAGCAATAAATTAAAATTCACTGCTGTAATAAACACTAAAAATGGATGGTTTTCTGATCCTGGTCAAGTAAGAAGTGCTTCAGCTGGGATCTGAAGGATGCATACAAGTTCCCCAGGGAAACAGGCCACCATTTCAGAGCAGGAGCTGGTGTGTGCAAGGGCTGGGAGTGTGGCAAGATGAAGGCAGAGGGACAGCTAGGGACAGGGTAACGGGTGCCTGGAAAGGAGGGCAAGAGCCAGATTGTGCAGGGACTTTTGGGTGAGTTAGTGAGCTTGTCTTTATCTCAAGAACGATGCAAAACCCTTGAAGATTTTAACCATTTGAGAACATGATGACATTGCATGTTGAAAACTGTGGTGAAATTGTCAAAACCAGAGCAAGTCCAGGAAAGTTGCAATTAGATTAGTTAAGTGATTAATTTAGTAGCTCAGAAGCAATATCGTGGTAGTTTGAATGAAGGTGTGGTGGTGGTAGAAGCGTACAAAAGGGTAAAATATTCCAGAAGTATTTAAGAGGAAGAAGAACTTGTTTATGGAATAGATATGTGCATTGAGGGAAATGTCTATAAAGCTCCTCCAGTTCCTGGATTATTTAACCCAAAGACACAAAAACAATGTAGAATGGCAAAAGTGTTCTATGTCTGGCATGTGGAATTCGAGGCATCTTTGTGACAACAAGAGAGTTAATTAGGTAGCTACTGCATAGCCTTTAATAAAATCACATGTATTTATCATATTCTATAAATATTGTGTAGTCATGGCAATATAAGAAACTGCATATATATTGTTCCATAGGCTGGTATTTCTTATATTGGTCAGGATCCTTAGTTGCAGGCAACCGAATGTACTGCAGCTATTTGCAGAATTACAATATTAATTAAAGAAACTGGTTAACTAAAACTGTCTATAGTACAACTAGAGGACTAGTTTTGAATACTTCATAACTGTGAAAAACACAGCTAGAAGCAACATACAGAAAAATAGTCAGCCACCCCTGGGACACTTTGGCACTTACTGAGTTTAAGATTGAGAACACAGGACTCTGGCAGCACCAGAGGTCCATACATCTCTGCTACTTACTTACTTACTGGTCAGCCTGTATCTATCTCTATGAGTATAGATAATGCCACTTTCCACTGCTAATTTCTGCACCTGAAATGTGAGTAATTGCAAAATATGAGTAATTTTGTATAATAGGTGTAAACCAGATGATAAGACATTATCCTAGCTGCAAAGGAACCCAGTTCAAGAAAACAAGTTAGAAGAGAGAGGAATGGTTTTAGAGTGAGATGATTTATGGTATCTTCTAACTACTTTTTAGTGCTTTTCTGCTTAAGCACGTTTCTCTTCCTGTGATTAAACTTAGGAAGAACAGACCTGGGGATTTAGTTCAGTGGCAAAGCGCCTGTGTGGCAAGTGCAAGGTCCTGAGTTCAATTCCCAGTAAATCTCCCCAAAAGAGAAAAAAACAGAACGCTTCTGCTAACATAGCACAGCCATCTCCCATGCAAGCAAACTATACTTACCTTTTTATTTTATCTGAGTTGGTTACAAGTCCATTTATAAAAGGAAAATCCACATTTCCTAATTTTTGTGCAGTACAAGTAGCCAAGTCCCATTCTTCTGGGTGGTGAAATGCAAGTAAAAATTGTTGTATGGGATTCTGGGAAAAGTCATTGAAAATGGGAAGAGACAGACGTTTTGGTCCTCAAAGCTTCTCTTTTCCTCTTTCCTGGGATATGGTGGACTGACAGACGCTTTGTCTCAGGACTACCCATGAGAGATGGACTCAGACAGTCAAAGAAACCTCCATCCCAGCATGCCCAAGCATCTCCAGCGCTTCCAGACTTTTGCTTATATAAGATGAGAAAGCTTTCTGTTCCTAGCTTTCTGCTCTTCCGTGTTTCTCTAGAGCTTTTCAAGACAAGCAAGCAAACCCAGATTCCTAACCAATAATTTCTCTCGGACTCTCATATTCCCTTTTGTTCCTACACACCCATTTTCTGTGCCATTTACAAGCAGTCTTTTAATGCAAATATGACCATGTCATTTTCTTGTTCAAAACCCTTCAATAATTTTCTTTAGCCTGGCCCATAAGCCATAACACGTTCTGCCTAGTCATCAACCTCACTTCCAGGGCCTTGCTCCTCTGTCGCCAAGCCCTGGACACATGAACTTTCTTGTCAAAGAGTTTTCTTAAATTCAGGAAATGAGTTTGCTTTCTCTTTACTTCTTATATGCACTCCTACTACATCTTAGCAATTTACTGAATAGACCTATTTTGGCAATCTAAAGAAAGCTTTCTGTGTTAATCTCTCTTGCTGTATCATTTTAGTTTTCTTTCATAGCTTTAATGCCAAATCACATTTACATATGAGCTTATTCTTCACTCTTTCC
The DNA here is from genome assembly GCA_004363535.1 of Dasyprocta punctata. Classification (NCBI taxonomy): domain Eukaryota; kingdom Metazoa; phylum Chordata; class Mammalia; order Rodentia; family Dasyproctidae; genus Dasyprocta; species Dasyprocta punctata. The sequence goes on along the minus strand of RJWM01002277.1, from coordinate 76,955 downwards.
CCCTTAGATCATGATCTCGAACAGAATAAAACCTTTGTCTGCTTGGTTGATACTCGCGCTATGCACATGTCTTTGTACAGGATAAATCTTTGATAAATACCGGTTGAGTGTCCAATGAGTTAATTCATCAGACTCTACCATAGAAGCCATGATTTGACAATCAAATCTCAAATGTTTTCATAGACACAGAGTCAAATAGAGTTATGGGAAAAAAAATAGAGTTATAGGATTTTGTTATGTTAAGGGAACTTAGTAATCAATAGCCACATAGAGAGTTAGAGAAGATCAGAAAGATAAATAAAGTTTTCAAAGATATTGTGGCATCCTTTTACCCCAATCCTAAAAAGTTCTAGAACACATAACTCACTTGTCAAGCCATTTGTATTGATTCAGCAATTTGTCCAATACTTATCATATGCCGGAAGGGAGCGATTAGAGAGAAGATATACCTGGCACAGATAGATACATATGATGACAACGTGTGCAGAGGCTGATACGCCATGCCCTGCCATCTCAGTCAGGGTGCCTAACCCAGTCTGGAAGCCTAGGTGTATGGGAAGGCTTTGGGGAAAAGGTGGTGTGCGATGACTTGAAGATGAACAGGACATCCATGGGCTGGTCCGGCTAGGGATGGGGATCTCAGTGATGCGGAAGCTCACAGACAAAGACATGGAAATTTGACACAGAAAGGCTGGAGCAGAGCGAGATGCATTCATGGGAGATTTAGGCAACTCCTGGCTCCTTTTCCTTGGTAGTCACCTCAGCCATCAACACTCTGGGGATGGTTCCTAGGCTCCTGTCTATGACAGCACACACCATGCTGTATGATGAATGCTCATTCACTTCTCTCTCTCTCCCTCTCCCATGCTAGACTGCTTGCAGGAGTCTGCAATTAGCATGCACTACCGGGATGTTTGAATCTGGGCAGGGAACCAGGTCATAGAAGATGTAAGGCATGGGCATCTGAGTGATGAGCCTGGAGTTTTCTTTTTGATTGATAACCATGGTCTTGGGAATTGGTGGGAGGGTGGAGGTTTCAAAGGAGGGCAAAGAGAGCATTAGAAGGGTATTAAAATCAAGAAACTATTTTGACAAGCCACTTTATGCTTCACATCTTCTTTGGTAAGCACTTTCAAGAGCAATGATCACAAGAAACATTTGAGGTAGGCATATATGACCCAACGTTCTTGTATATTTTGTACATAACATGAACCCTAAAACCTAAAGATGTTTTTAAAATCTGTTTTACAGTAACACAAGTAGTGTGTTTCCCTCCCCTTTGGTTCCGAGCCCAGCATCCCTTTTTGTCTCCTCTTCACTGGCAAACTCCCTGAGAAGTCATCTCTTTCCAGCTCAGCTGTGTCTCACGCAACAGCACACTATGCTTTCACCACTTTCCTGAAAATTCTCGCATTGTCTAAATGGTTCACTTGGTTGACAGCTCCTTGGCTTCTAAAATCATATTTTTTCCAAGATCTGAAATATTAATTGTATTTTTTCTCTTTTCATGCCCGGCCTCATTCCCACTCCACAGCTGATCCACTGTGGTGAAATTGCCTTTTAAGTGTTCACATTTCCCTCTCTCTGCTTTGAATCTAGGGAAAACAATATGATTGTCATTTACCTCCCAAGCTTCCATTCTAACCAATCAATCTGACTTCCAAATCTGTATCCCCTGGCCTTTCTTTTGAATGAACACCTCAGATTCTGTCTATCCAAATTTGAATGCCACATCTCCCTCCCCTAAAGCCTATTCATTCTCCTCACCCCTTATCTCCATTAATGAAATCATCACGCACTAAATTAGCCAAGGTGTAATCTTCAGAGTAATTCATGCCTTTTCTTTCTTTGTCTCATATACACACTCAAATCCCATTAATAGCCAAGTCTGGTTAATTCTATCCACAGAAGAACTTTTCAGTTATTCATGCAATAAGAAGAATTGTCAAAAAGTGATGCCCACCATTTGAACAGCAAGCTAGCTCGAGCCAGAAGATCTTCCTCACCCAGATCCCAGGGGTCAAGTCCCAGGAGTCAGGAGGCTTCCTTCCTCCACCTGGGTCACCACTTCCCAGACACAAGATTTCCAGATTCTAAAGAGCCAGCATTTCAGACCAGTTCCTAAAGTGCTGGCGCTTCCAACTCAGACAATCTCAACCCGGGCACCCTATGCATTTCTCCAAGGCTGAGTTTGTCTTTTCAAGCTTATCTTCTAAAATGAGAGGCTCACATCTGGCTTGGGAGCATACTCCCACTGGAACATGAACTCAAAATGGATAGGTGACCCCAGCACAATTCCCTGTGGGGTAAAATTAAGGACTGGAGACCTTTGGCTTTCTTGACTTCTTTTAACCCAGTTGGTATGTTATTTTTTTCTTCTTCAATAAAGCCCACTCCATAATCCCTGCCATGTGCCTTGGCAACATATATCTTAACTCGTTGTACATAGTAGGGGGTTAGCCACAAGGGACCAACCAGAAATCCACTTTCGAAGCCCCTCCATGAGTCCTAAAGTGACCTCTGGATAATGCCTCCACAATGTCCTAACTGGACTGTTGCCTCCAATCTTACCTGTCTGCATCCTGACCTTTGCACACTCTCTGAAGGAAAATGAAAAATAAAACTCATATCATTCCACCCTTTTAAATCTTCAGTAGCACAAGAGACCAATAATAGCATTGCTCTTTTAAATGAAAAGGAATTCTTTTGGACTCTCAGTGGATTTAAATTATTTATTACAATATTAACAAAATCCGTGGCTGTGTAAGACTAGGTATAACAATTTTATTCTTCATAGATAAGATACAAATCTAAATCTAGAAGTCAGTACAATCACATGTTGTCTAATGGTGGGCACACACAGTCTGAGGTATACACCCTTAATCAACTGTGTCATTTGCCAGTGTCATAGACCACACACTAGGACAGCTATGCCACTAGGTGATCTGGTCTTAGGGGACCACTGTGTTACATATGTCTGACGTTGAGAGAACTATTATGCGATGCAAGACTGCTTATGATAAATATAAACAAAACTATGGAACCAGTAAAGTTCCAGTGGATGATATTATTTTAATTTGAAAGATCAATAGCAGAAAGATAAAGCTAAGCTTCCTATGTTTCTAATTTCTGTCTTTAATCTGTTGGTGTATCTTAAATTTAAAATACTAAAGAGGGTAAAGAGGTCAGTGCTGCATACTTAAGAACGCTGTTCATAATGTTATTGAGTAACATCAAAGTTTTATTTACTACTTGGGGATGTTCAGACCACCCGTGTATCCTAATTCTGCCTGTGGTCTAATCATCCTATGCCGATTTTAATGAGCTGTCTGTCAATCCCTGTGAGGCTACCTTGTTCGCTTGAAGATAAGGTTATCACTATAGCATGTTCAAATCTGCATTAAATGATTGCTTAATCCAATTATTATTGGATTGTGAGCAGGATAATAATATTTCAAGTTACTTTTTTTCCTTATAGATGTTGTAAAAATATCAAAGGCCTTGATACAGAGCCAGAGGAAGTGTCCACCTCAGACCATGTTGAAATGGCCTGGCTACAAAGCACATTTTTCTGTCATTGTTGCCATTATGTCTGAAATTGGGAAGGAAGTCTACACAACTCCTGTAAAAAGCCTGGGACACACAGTGTCCCAAGATGTTATTTGGTCTTCACTTGGCATACACAAAGTGTTTAACTTAATAAATTTGTCTTTGTTCATTTGTTATAAGCCAGTAATACCAAGGGAGGGCAAATTCTTCTGCACAATATTCTTATCATGATTTCACATTAGAATCTCAATTTATTGTCTACTGTGAGGAACAAAAATCACAACCTAATGCATTTTATTTCAGTTATTGCAAGAGAAAAAGGTTTAGTCATTATAACTGGTAAAATAATTCCGTGTGAATGTAATGAACTCAGTGTAGGACAATTGTCATTTTGCCATTTGAAAGTGTCATCCTAATCTTGTACAATCAAGTACACTTACTAACCCATTAGAAGTTGAAAACTGTCTCTTGAGGTCAGGGTTATAAACTGGTCATGCCGTATTTTGTTTGGGCCACACAGAGTTATTTCTTTAAAATTAGATTTGAATGGTTTTAAAAAATGAAGCATAAAATGTCTGTGCTTGCGTGGGCCCTACCACTCTGGGCTGCTTTGTAGCGAGCTCATTTTTTCACAGAATGAACTCTGCTGGGTATACAACTCCCATCCTGCATCCAAGGTCACCACAGTGTGACCTCAGACACTAAATATGTTAACAATTAAATGATCCAGAGCAGATGTGCCTTCCCTTAAGAGTTCTTGTTTGTTTTTGTTTCTGTTTGCTTAGCTTCTTGGTCATCGAAATGAGAAAGTGAAAGACAACTTTCTTTGAGAAATTTTGAATTCCAACAGTGCTTCTCACTTCCTCTTCCACCATGGACTCTAGTCTGAGCATTGTTAAAACTAACATTAGGTCCTTAAATGGGTGGCCAGTCCGCTGACGTGCCATGTTAATTTTTCAGTAGACATTCTCTTCTCGTTTGTCACAAAACCCAACCTCCAGCCACATCAGTGGCCTCTCTCCCCTTGGACATCCCGCGTGTGACAATGTGTTGATGCCTGCACATATCTTCCTCCTTCTGCCTGGAAAGACCATTGGACCTCATTAGGCTGACAGACTCCCATTCATCCCTTAAGACTTTGTGGGACGCAGGTGAGGTCGCCTCTCTTTCCCTGTCCTGTATTCCCCATAGCACTATTTAAAAACAGGCGTCACAGCAGCCCCAATCCCTTGACTTTGGAACGAGCTCTGTGAGTCACACACTAAATTCTTTACCCCACCTTCTTTCTCTGAGAGACCAAGGAGTTGGCTCTTCACCATTCCTCTGGGGACCAGAGATATTACCAAATTTTTAGGGAGCAAATAAGATCATAAGAGGAAGTGAAGGAGAAGAAAAGTGAAGGTCAAACAATGAAGGAGGCTGTGATGAAGCCTGAATCCTCTTCCGAACACAAGGATGAGACAGAGGCAGAACTGTAAGCCTGGAGTTTAATTCCTCTCTTAGGGAAAGTCAGTGCCATGATCATTTCAAATATTGCTCCCATCCCATTCTTTCTCTCCTCTCCTTCTGAGACCGGGATTCCAGTGTGGGTTAGGTAACCTCGTAGCATCTCCTATGTGTTTGACCTCTTTTTGTGTCTATATTTGACATCTCTGTGCTATCTTTGGACTTTTCTCAAGTTCACCAATTCCTTCTTCAGCTCAGTCTAACATGGTTTAAATGCAGCAACCTAATTCTTAATTTCAGTTATTGTAGCTTTAATCTAGCTATATAACTGTTCATAGTTTTTTATTTCTTACACCATGCCTTTCATATGTCCCAAGTAAAATGTCAGACTTTATTGTCTATGTCTGATGATTGACACATGTCAAAGCTTCCTGACACAGAGACTAACTCTGCTTGTCCCACCCCTACTCCCTCCGACTTTACCATTTCACTGCATGCCGGCCCAGCCTCTAATGCCAATGTTTGCATCTCAAGTGATCTGCATCCATGGGCCTGAAATGCTGGGCCATTCACACCCTCTTGTGAGTAGCTTTGCCTCTGCTGTTTTCTCCTGGAGACAGATAAATCTGAGGCTTGTGTTTCTCCTAGTCCCAGAGTTCTCCAGCAGGACTGAGCTCCAGTTTCAGTCTTTACTAGTTGCTGTCACCCCCTCATCCCCCTGTTGCTTCTGCACCTCTGCTGGTTCCCCCCACCCCCCAAAACTGCAGCTCAGTGAATCCCACCCTAAAGTGATGAATCTGAGCCCTGGGATTGTAGGGAGGCCCTAGTCTTGATCGTCAGCACTTAAAAAAATGAAATGTTAAGTCTGTTTCTGCTTTTAGTTTTTTGTTTGTTCTTCGTTTTTCCTGTTCACCTTGCTTATAATACCATGTTTCCTTATTGCCTGGTTACATTTCTGAACTCAGTACTATATTTAAAAAATACTTATGTAAGTTACTAGTGATTTAGGTTAATGCTATCTTTTCTCCAAAGGGGATTTTTGTTGACCTCTGCCTGAGTCTTGGCAAGCACTAACCAAAGCTTGTGTTTGGGGGATCCTTTGGCTCCCAGCTGCTCTAAGCATGGGCTGCAAGTCCAGCAAGTGTTAATTTACTTCAGGTTCACTCTTGAGACTCTTTAGGGCTCCCTGTTAAAGTGGAGGAGTTGCCAGACTACCCAGACCACGCATGCTGTGAAGTTTGATGTTTTCTCCCATCTTTCAAAGCCATGAGAACCACAGTTTAATTTTGTAGTAGTTTCTTCCAAATCAGCAACAGTGCTCAAGGCAGAAGTAGCTCTGAGTGCTGGGCTTTCTTCCGTGGATGCCCGGCTCCTTTTAGATTGTGGCTGAGTCATTCTTGGAGTGTTGTTAGCTTGTAAGTGTCTTTAAAAGGCACTTTTTATATTCTGTCCCTCTTTTTTTGTTGTTTTCAGTGGCTTGTCTGAAAATATCTAGATCGTCACTGCTGGAAGAAATTTCTAGGTGATAGCTTTACTACAAAACCTCTTCGAACCAACACTTATATTCACCTTTATCACACCTGGAACAGGGCCAGGCCTATGGTTAGTACTCAACAAATGCATGCCCTGGAAAGAACTTGAAGATCAAAGGTAAAAACAACTCACCTGAAAAAGCTGCACTGTGGGGAAAAATGAGGTAGCACACGTGAAAATACAGATTCAAGTGTCACTGGACAAGTCCAGAATGGTTTTCACGTTTCTGCTCCCAAAACCAAGTATGGGAAGAGGCAGAAGTAAAAACTATGATTCCTGATTTCCACTTCAAGTTCCCATGAGAGATGGTGCTCTGAAGAATAACCATGTTTCAGTCTTAGAAAGGCAAATTTTCCAGCGAGCTACGAGCTGCCTACCGATGGCTTCCTGTCAGGACAAAATTGTCTCAGTGCAATGTGTCTGCTTCCCAGAGCCATTCTGGTTGCACATAAATTGACTGTCCATACTCACAGTCTGGTGACACTGCATGACATGCACAATGCCGAAATGCACCCAACCAGACAAGTGGACATGCCTAGCACCATTACAAAAGAAAGAGAGAGAGAGAGAGAGAGAGAGAGAGAGAGAGAGAGAGAGAGAGAGAGAAAGGAAGATATTCTGGGTGAAAGGCAGGGATTCTCTGGCCAATGGCTCTGACTTTAAATTGAATCTAGATGTGTGTTGAGTTTGACTGGGGTCACGCAGTGGAACATGACTTCAATCAATTCATATTGCATGTCACTCATTAATATTGCTTTAGTTAACATCTACTCAGTTCAGTTATCAAAGAGCATCTACTGAGGCCACGTTGTGTGTGCTAGGCCGGGGCTCAGAGATCAGGACTATTAGTCACACACAAAGCCTTCCTTCAAACAGATTGCATTCAGTAGGTATACAGAGACACGGGAACACAATCATTATACACCAAAGCACTTCACCATTAGTGCCCCCAAAGAGTTCTATGTTTGAGGTTAGGCTGTGGGGTGTTTTCCCAGGTGGATTTTCCAATAATTTTGGTCTTCGATTGCATGTTAGTTCCTCAATCCAATAAGAGTTAGCCAGAGTAGACAGTGGTTTAGGTATTAGGTTTCCATCGGACTCCAATGGAGGTGACTCCACCGTATTTTTGAGCGCGGATGTGTTACATTCCGCTATGTGTCCTTCCATTGTGAGTCCATTCTGTTTCCCTGGATCTGAATTTCTCCAACTGCCAGAAGGAAACACTGTTCTTAGTTAAAAATTCAGCTTAAAGAGAAGTTGGAGACTATGCAAACCTTCTGAGAAATCTGTTTCTCACCAAATTATTCATTCACTTTACAAATGCAAAAGATGGGATAAATTTCAGGGAAAAAATTTGATCAGATAAGCTTCCATTTTTTCTAGCTTTTGGGCACTAATTCGCTCTGCACTGATTCAGCTTTCACTGCCTGGTATTTCCACAGAGCTCTAAAGTGTCAGAAGAATAGACAGTTTCTTTATCTACTGACCAGGTAATGTGTGTGTGTGTGTCTGTGTGTGTGTGTGTGTGTGTGTGTGTGTGTGTGTACTGGCACAATGTGAGGGGTTATGACAGGAAAGAGTAAGAATAAAACCTACCCAGAACAAAAATAATGCCTCTCCAAAGTGGACTTGGCATTTGACACTGAACAGGATAAATTTTCTGCATAACATTTGATATAAGTGGGAAAGGGGGAGGGGAATGTGCTGTATCAGCGCAGGGATTGCAAACGCAGTAAAAATGGTTCCTGAAACTAAGAAGGGGGAAAAAAAATGGTTTGAAACATCATGAGTAGAAAAAGAGATGGCAGATATAGATGTTTAAATGGACAAAAATAAATATCAATCAGAAAAGGAAGGCGGGATAAAGGAAAGAAGAGGGGAGGAGGGGAGAGACAATGAACAAGACAGAAGGGAGGAAGGAAGCACAAAAGCTATTTCTGGAAGATCTTGGTCCTTTTTTTTAAAATGCTGTGACAATAAGACGTGTGAATTATGTGAGAATTATCCCCTCTTCTGCTTTTCCTTGCAGAAATTCTTTGTTTGTACCCTGGCTTTACTCCAGCATCCAGTTCCTTCTAGATTCCTGAGTTTTCTTGTCAAGATTTTTTTTTATACAAAACTCACTGCAACTAATGTATTAAAATATACTTCTGTCTGATGGAGAATGTATCGAAATAAATCACTAATAGCAGAAGTGTGGGATATGTGATAGAGATGGTTTTGGGAAGGGTCACCTCTGGGAAAATTCAGGCATGTGTTCTAGGTCACCTACACTCACGCCACCCAATGGCCAGTTCTAAGAACAACAGAAAAAACAATTATAGGAGTTGGAGAAAGATATCAAAAGAGAATTTATGAGAAATAGGTACAAATGTACTTCATTCATGGAAGTACATTTTTATAAAGTCAAGAAGGTAGGTTCTAGCTGGTAGGGTATCAGAGCGGGCAGGAAAGAAACAGTTATTGATTACCCCATAGGTGTCAAGTATGTGGCCATAGGTTTTTAAATGGGTTGTCTCAATTCTTACAATAGCCATATGAGTTAACTTCATCTCATCTCATTTTGTAGGTAAGAAAATTAGTGGTTGAGAAGGTTTAGAAATTCACTTATGGTAAAAATGACAGTTAATTGCTACTAGTAGTAATAAAAACAGTTATCAGTTATTGAAAGTTTACTGTGTGCCATGCAGTAGGTTAAGCACTTTGCCAGTGTTGCCCAATTTAATCCTCATAATGACCTTGTAAAACAGAATCCCAGAACTACAAGAGAGCAGAATTTCCCTAAACTACGAGAGAAGGAAATATCATGCAACAGTAATGGAAGAGAGTGAGTTAAGCCCAGGTCTGTCTGACAGAACCCCAGTCCTGCCTGGGTGTTGTGGCTGGGCTTTCCTTGTGGTCACTGTTTCTGAGACTCCCCAGTCCCAGCGTTTTATAACATCCTCTCCTGTCTTCCTCTAATTTTCCGATTGCCCATACCCTGATCTTGACCTCTTTCTCCCCAGAAAAGAAGAAAAATATGCAGTTTGCTGCAGACATTGTTCTGTAGTCACCAAGTCTTTAAAATAAGTCTACAAAGTAGACATCAGTATCTCTGTCTTATAGTTGAGGAAACTGAGGCTCTAGGGGTTTAGCAAATTTGCCCGAGGTCATACTCAGGAAAGCGATGAATTTGGAATTTAGCATTAAATTCCCGTGGAAGGCCAGTGTCCTTCCACTTGCCTACAGGGCCCCTTGAACGTGTTCTGGGGAATAATCCTGGGCTCGCAGTGGGGCAGGAGATTAGAATTCTGAACAAAGCGCTTTCCAATCATCTCCCTGTCAGAGGGCTTCCACTTTACTTAGTACCAAACTCCAGTTTTTCCAGTGTGAAAGGAAGCCTTTGCAAAATAGAAAAAAGTACTTTCATTCCAGAGAGAGGCCTAGGAATAAAAAAAAAAAAAAAAAAAAAAAAAAAAGGAAAGAAAAGCAGCGGGGGAGAGAGCTAATAGCATTAGTGTCATTCTCATAAGGGAAAAAGAGACATTTTAGAAAAGATCTATTGTAGGAACTTGGAAACAGGCAGCAGGTCAGAAGTGCTGTGCGGCGGGCCTGTGGAGGAAGTGGCCGCCCGAAGAATAGCCTTGATTGCAAGCCAGTGTTAATTAGGCTTCCAGGGCCACAATGAGCGCCGAAGATTGAACTCTAACCATCAGCTCATACATGAAGATTTTTTATAATATGAAAACTTATTTAATTCTCCTTTCATGCTGTCCTCTTGAATCCTCAAATTAATAGAATTGTTTTCCAGGGAACTATCAGCAGCAGGAAAATATAAAATACTGACAGCAAGAATTGTTTCAGTGCCCATAAAAAGCAGCTAAGAAATTGATACCTGATTTCTAGGCATGTCTTTTACCTTTGCTATCTACCATGGACTAGCGATCATTTTTCTTTATGGAGAATTTATAAATTTCCAGGTATAACACGCTGGTATATCCTACGTGCAGTGCAAGGCGGGTCTCTGCTTGGTGCTTAGTTTAATCAATGAGAAAAAAAAAAACAAAAACAAAACAAACATTCCAAACGAACATGAAGTTAAGGGAATTTTGCCAAAGAAGAGGAGTAAGACATTCTAGGAAAAGAGAATGAGAAAGGGTCATTTCCCTTTGGGTTATTCTTGGTTTTTGTTTCATCTTAATATTCATTAGCATTATTCATTTATTGTCTTTCTCCCTCAATAAAATGAAAAGGTCCATGAAGCTGGGGTTGTATCAGTCAATCTCTGTGAAAGTGTAGTGGTTAAGAATTGGGCTCTGAAACTAAGATCACTATGCTGAAATTCCAGTTTCGCTACACTTAGCTTTATAACCTTAGGAAAGTTCCTTCTCCGGAGGCAGGAGGATGATAGTAATTACCCACCTCATAAGTGGACAGCAAAACTGCATGATTTATTTAGCATTTGTTATAATAGTGTTTGATGCCCATATAAACTAAATAAATTTTTTTTTGCTATTTTTACTCTTCACAACTTAGTATAGTGCTTGTGTAGAGTAACTGGAAAGAAAGGAATGAATAGATAAATAAGTGAAACAAATGTTTTGTTTCTTTTTCCTTTTGGAAGGAATATTTTTTTTCCTTAAGTAAGTCCAAATTTGCCATACTATCTTGATTTTGTCCCAAATGCTAGACTAAAATCAAAATGAGACTGCATGTCTAAATGGGGCACTGATATCTTTTGTTCAGGTACTCATGCTCCTAATGATTCTAATAGCCTATGTTACTTCTGCTTCCTGATTGTTTATAGAGCAATCCTGTCTGTGAATAGGCAGTTCACATCCACCCTTGAATACATTTTGGTTCTTAGTGAGTTCACTTCTGCTTTACCTCCAAATGCAATCAAAGTTGACCCACTGGGAATTCTATAGAACAAAGAACTTCCTTTGAAGTCAATTCATTATTCTTTTTGTAAATTTTAATGTCTCCATTCTTTCTCTCTTTTTTTCAAGTTACATTCTAAAATGCTATTATTGGAGGAACTATCTGATCAAGAAATGAATAATTCTTCAGTGATGGTAGTTGATACAGATAGCTGAGTTACACCTACTCAATTCAGGGGGAAAGCGGCAGGATCATAATGATTCATTCAATTTGGGATGAACCTGGCTGCTATGGCATGAGTGTGTCTGTCCCTGGTGAGTTTGCGTGTTGGGAGCCTGATCTTCAGTGACGTGATGTTAAGAAGTGGTGTAAATAAGACTTAATACAGGTTAACTAGGTCACTGAGGAAGCTGCTTTTGGAAGGGATTCATACAGTTCTAGCTGAACCCCAGCTGAGTGGTTGTTTTAAAGAAGCAAAGCTGGCCTGTCTCAGCTCTCTCGCTTTCTGTTTAGCCAAGGGGTTCTTCTTGCACATCTACCATCATCACGCCATTTGCCATCAGGCATATAAAGATAGCAGAGACCTAACAAACGGGGCTGCCTACTCTTGGACTTTCAGCCTCTAAAGCTGGGAACTAAATAGTTATCTTTTCTTTGTACACTATATAGCCTCAGGTATTTTCTTACAGCAATGGAAAATGGACTAACATGCTGATAATCTGGAACACTCCAGTGTTTCTCTGCTCTTGCAGGATGGTTCTAATGGTTCCAAATAGTCTTAATAAACTCTGTTAAGTGATTTTGTATTCAATGCATATTCTTTTTAAAAAATATCTCTTCTCCTGCACTGAGATATCATGAAGACAAAACAATGTTGTCTAGGTGTGCTGCCTGATGTTTATAATTTCTCTGGGTTCCTAAAAATGGAAACATTCTTGGACTTTGGTTACTAATGGCACTGACGTCGATTCCATTGGGTGTATCCTAGGGATACAGTTTCCTGTTCTCTTGGAAACGTATTGTCTGATAGCTTACAAAACTAAATAACTTTGAGGAGTGAAGTTTAATAATAATGATGATATGAAAAATCTGGACTTGCATGTGAAATTAAGGTCCAGGTAAACCTCAACTCACTCATGTAAAAGAACAGGTTTGCTTCAGCATTTTAATTATGTCACTGTGGTATTTGACTTCTCTTATATTTCTCTTAAGTGAGTGAAGTTAAACACTATGTCTTATTAGTATTTTTCAAATTAAACTTTTAATTTTGAGATAATAATAGACTCACGTGCAGTTGCAAAATATAATACAAGGAGACCCTGTCCACTCTTGCTGGTTTCCCCCAGTGAATATCTTTTATAACTATAGTACTAATCACTAATTTGTTCTCTATTTCTGTAAAAATTTTGTCATTTAAAGAACATTGTATAAATAAAATTGCATAATTTTTATCTTCAGGAGAAAGAAAGCTGTGGTTAATGGCAGGAATAAATTTGAAGAATTAAGGTCTTTGCATGGTGCTATTAACTATCACTGTGACCTTAGGAAAATCACCTTACTTCGCCTGTAAATGATAGGTTTGATGATCAGTGACCTCGGTGGGCACTTACAAGTCAAAACCATGTGTTTCCAATGCATGTTAAAAGCATCTCAATTGCCGCAGGAGAGCAGAGCTGAGACATTGGCAAGGAGGAAGTTAGTTTCTGGGATTCTCACAGGGGATGTTTCCTGTAATGTTCTTCTCTTTTCTAGTAGCAAGAAGACTCGGGACCTTTCCTGCCATGTAAAAATCTGCCTCTGTTTGAAACTTAAGAATGTTAAGGGATTTTTCTCCCTGTTTCTTCTTAAGTGATTTATAGAGACATTTCTGGAGCTCACCTAAATAGGAGAATCAGAAAATGTTTGCCCACAACTCCATTTCCTCTTATTCTCCTTGACCTACAAAAAGGATGCGGGATACCCCTGTAAATCACTTTACAGGGATAACTTCTGGCAATGAGGTGTCCACAGATCAAATGGACTTCAGGACAGAAATTGATGGGAGGGTAGGTGGTTCTACTGCTATTGGCTCAGCTGTATGTTGTAGTATTAATACTGTCTTTATAGTATCTGACCTGTGGAGCTGCACAGGATCCCATGCTCAGACTTAGTTTAATAGTCCTATTGTTGCTTTCCTGAAATTCTCAATAATTTTATTGTTGAACTTGTGTTTTTTTTTAAGTCCAATGAGGTATGTGGATAGGTGCGTGAGGAGTGAAAATAAATGCAACATGTGTGTTTGCTGTTGTAATTACCACCGCATACAGCCTACCTAATGCCCCAAGAGGGAATAATTATCACAGTGTAAATTACATGTGTGCAAATTCAGTGACTTTCAAAGCCAGCAAAGTTAGCTGTGATATGTTTACAGCTGAATAAATTGTACTGATAGCCCATTCTCATCAGAACTTGCTTTGAATATAGAAGAAAGACAGTGACATTCTAAGAAATGTGAACAACCAAGGGCACTTAATAATATTCTTTCTTACTTCCCCGAAGCTTATGCAGATAATGAGGACAAAAAAGGGAAAATTTCTATAACTCTAATTCCTTTTAATTCTTCCATATGCTCAGTAAGTCACATGTGGAATGTTCATGTATCAAGAAGTGAAATAAAAACAGTTTAGATTTGTGCAGTGTTTGCATTATTCTGATAAGAACAAAATCTATACATGTGTGGGGTAGGAAATAAAAGTTGTATAATTTTGATAATCATATTGGTTCTGATGGGTACATTTAAAACAAGTATTGTACAATAAATATAAATGGCAAAATTTACAATAATAATTTAAGATTGCAATTTCCTTACTTAGAACACTAAAATAAAAACAAATTCCTGATGAGTGCAGAGAGGACTATAGAATAAAGGAAAAAATGTTTATATTTAGTATCTTCTCTAACACTTTCCCCTGTTTTGTGTACAGGGCCCTGCATTTTCATCTGGTACAGAGTACCACAAATTATGAGGCAAGCCCTAGGTATTATGGTGGTGGTGAAATGTATAACATATACAAAGAGGCAATAATATCCTCAGGGCCTTTGGCTGAATTTTTTTTTGGTTTAATGAAAATAAGATCAACTTGGCTTATTTAATAAAAGTTATTTTGGGTTCTTTTGCTTTGTTTGGTTGGGGAGGATGCAGGGTACTTACAGAAATGGAGAAAGGCTAAGAAACAAGTTTCAGAAAAGGCAGAAATTAAAGGAGTGCTAGTGATCCAGGTATAGCAAGCAAAGAACAGTCTGAGTATCTTAACTGGAAATAAACTGCTTCAAAAGATTGTTTGTGTTTGTGCTGCTCCATCCATCAGTCTCAGACTAGAAGGAGGGTCTGATTGATCATGTTGGTTTACCATTTATCTACAAGAAGATGGATTTCTTCGACTGACAGCACTCCAAGATTGTACACAGTGGTAAAGAAGTCATTCCCCAAATAGGAATTTAGTAGAAATTTAAATTTAAGTAAATGTATGTGGTTAGTGGATAGTAAAAAACAAAAACAAACAAACCAAAAAACTTTAATTAGATAAAGAGAAACATAGAAATTTAGCACAATGGTATTTCTCTGATAGGTATGTAGCTGAGTTGGAGGAGAGAGAAAGGGTTAAAAAATTAGCTTTTTTTTTCTTTTGCCTCTTTGGTTTTCTTATTTCCATTCTTTCCCCCTAAATCTTTTATAGCACTAATGTTGGAAGACACTTAAGTATCAGACTCATCATCTTTTAGAAGACTGAAAAGTCAAAGGGGACCCAAGGCAAAGGGAAGAGTAGGACCGTAGTCTTTATTTTACCCTTAAACACTAAAGCCTTCTTGCAGTTCTCATAACTAGCTTAGTTCACTAGGGTAGAAGACCTGAGAAGTCAAAAACTGGAGCACAATTCCAGATAGTGACTAAGAATTCACATTTTCTGATGTTTTCCCTGGGACTCTCTGTACATCAGAAGCTCAGAGAGGAGCTAAGATTCAGGGAATTCAGATCTTGGTTACAAAACCTTGGCAGCAACTATTAACCTTTTAAATTTCCTGTGTATGGTCCTGTTCAAAATTATCTTTATGCACGGTCTTTAAGAATAATATTGCTAAGGTTTATTCCTCCAAAAGATTTTGCAGGAACCTTGTTTCCTGTTTCCTGTTAAGGTGGCACATGAAGGTAATATCAAGGAAAGTGCACTTTTGTCTTCAGCGTTTTCTTGCAAGTGAGTAGAACGTTTCTTACATGGTTGGAGGCATCCGTGCTGCCTTGAAAAGAGGGAGAATTTTTGTAGCAGAAATGCAAAGAGGAAAAAAGGGTCAACTGAGGGTTTCTAACTTCCAAAATAGGTTACTGGAGTCCATGAAAGAACCATACAGAAATAAATTTTAGAAAGCAAAAATTTCAAGAAGAGATTAATTTAGAGAGGAGGGCTGTGGGAATAGCTCAGTGAGAGTAAACTTGCTTAGTGTGCGTGAGGCCCTGGGTTCAATTCCTGGGATGTGTGTGTGTGTGTGTGTGTGTGTGTGCATGTGTTCGAGAGAAAGAAAGCACTGCCATGCACGAGGACAGCCCTTAAGGGAGGGACCTAAAATTAGGCCAGAATGTTTTACTGAAAAAGGAAGCAAAAAAGATGTAGATGGTCTTGTTCTTAGGGGCTTGAGGTGAGGATCACTGAGACTAGAGGGAAGTATAAAATGGAATGGAGGGTTGGTGAAATAGCTCAGTGATAGGATGCTTGCTTGGCATGCACAAAGCCATAGGCTTGATTACCAGCACTGGAAAAGTGAATAAAAATAAAGAAGTAAATGAATAAATAAATAAAGGAAGAAAGAAGATAGAATAGAATTTGAATTTAAGGAAGAAGCTGGACAAAGATCTCCACTAAGATTGCTTCAGTAGGGGAATGAAGATGGCAACGAACGACTATTGTCTCCCAAGTGGAATGGGGCCTTATGGAAGCCAGGTTCATTATGTAGACCATCTACCTGCTACAAAACCATTGTTGGTGGAGTCTGGTGGGGGTCATTTTGGTGATGGCTTCCAGATCACCTTCTATTGGTGATTTGTCCATCAGAAGTGTGACTTTGAACTATCCCGATAAGGCCACCCTCATTTTTCAATCACTCTGGGACACCCATCAGCCCTTTGTAAGTGTGTGTGGTGCCGGGGATCAATCCAGGGCCTTGCACGCACCAGGCAAGTGCTCTGCCTCTGAGTTCTCATATCCTTTTAAACAGGTGAAGAAAACCTTTGACGCTGGTAGGTGGAGGGGCGGTGTGGAAGGGAACATGGGTGGGTTACATAGCAGAGAAACCCACCCCAGTGGTGTAAGGAATGGTTCTCTGTCTGACTTTGCCGAAAGTAGAAGCTCTGTGTCTTTTTAATCTGGATGCTTTAGGCCTTCTTTCTCTATGTATGCTATATTGTAAGAGACACCATTTTTGACTATGTTGGGTAGAAAAGTAGCTTTCTGGTTTTTCATGTATTAACATCACCTTGTATTAATGTTCACCTTGGTTGCAATAATTAAGAGGACATTTCCATAGCACATTCAATTCAGTTCAACAGCATTCAGCAAGCACGTACTAAGTACCAACTCTGAACCAGGAATGAGGCCACTTACTGGTGATACCAAGTTAAGAAGACATGCTTGCACCTACTCACAGTCTGGACCTAGTTCAGCTCCGTGGGATTCCTTAAAGATGCTGCTGCTTATCTAAAATACATAGTCAGTGTGGGACATCTGGTAGACACAGACACATACTAACAAATGAATGTGATTTTTCCCCCCCTCTTGGCTGCAAACTGTCATTGCCTCACTCATTCAATAGTGACTTGCATAGCCTTTAACAAGACTGAAAAAGGTATTTGGTGATTCTTTGTACTCTCACCACTTCCTACCTTGTCACTTGAACTTCCCAGCCCTAGAGTCCTTTCCAATCCTCCTGGGTACCTCGGTGTCCACCTTCCTGGCTTCAGGACAAGCTTCTGCATGCTCCAAAGTACAATTCCTACTGGTTTAGTTGTTCCCATTTAGCTCTGGGGACAGCTGCTTGAAGGTGGCTGAGTGGGTAGCTGGAGACTGTCCAGCTCCATTTGGCTCAGACTAATAATTTAGAAGGATTTGTTTCATTTGTTTCTCATTCTGAATTGAAAAAAAAATGAAAATTTGTCTGCTGAGTAGGATGTAAGGTAACAAGTGGGCGAGGTTGAAAGAATGGGACTCGGTACATCATCCCTGCCACCTGTTAACTGAGAAATCCAGCTCTGTTCTCTTTTGTGTTATGCTTCTGCCATCTGCGAGGCTATATTAGTTAGGTCTCTTGGTTATGCATAACAGGAATTAATTTGACCCCTCTCAGATCAAATGGATGTTGAGGGATACAGGGATTTTCTCAGACCCGAAGGGCAGAAAAACAAGTGAGCCTCATGAAGGACTTAGAGGGAGTGCTGGAAAGTCTCGGAGATTTTCTTTCCTGCTCCCTCATCTTCTTATGATTTTCTTTTTCTTTCTGGGAGGGATTTACTCCCCCCTAGGCTTTATTTATATTTTTTCCCAGTAGTTGAAATGTCTCCCCACCTCTCAAAAGGACCTGAATCCCTATTTAAAATTGCATTCAGCTGCAGAGAGGGACACTTCTCAGTCCCAGTTCCTTGGCCATGTCTGATTGGCTGGCTTTGGTTTGGGGTTCATCCCTGGGTCAACCTCTGTGAGAGGGAAAGAGACACAATATAAACTCGACGAGAAAACTTAGTTCTGTGCAGAGAGATGCAATTCCCAAATAAGGAGAAATAATTTGGGGTGGCCCTCATTCCTAGTGGTGTGCTACAGTGTAGCTTTTTCCCTGCTAGATTCCCCCAGTTCATTATTTAGATGTTTTTGTTTTAAGGAACATGGGACCACTGTCATTCTTCAAGGTAGCCAGCCCACACCCAAGCCAGATTCTTACAGCAGCAGTGCTGGAATTCCAGTAGCCATGGATCACCACGTGTTAATATCTTGGTCTCTAAATGACTTGTGGGTCTGTGAGTAAAGAGAATGAGGTCTATTAATGAATGAGTATCTCTCCTGAAATCACCGAGCATCAAATGACAAAGGCAAAGAAGCATTGACTCTTTGTGTTTCTGAAGTCCTCAGTTTTCCTCCTATACATGAAGAAAGAGAGGCGGTGACACTCGGATGGTTAGACTGCTTGAATTAAGGCCCTGACTCTGACGATCATGCATTCAGTATTGCAGCCATAACCATAACCAACTCACTCATGATCTAGCATTTGTTCAATGCCTACCATGTGCCTAGCATTGCGCTAGGCCTGAGGTACAGCGGCCCCGCCCTCAGACATTTTACAGCATAATACGTTTTGATTATCATAAAGTATGTCTTTTATAGTTAACATGAAGTATTTTAGACTTATAAAAGAACTGTAAAGAATAATACAAGCAACACTTGTGTCTTCATGATCGGTTTTAAAAATAAAATGTTCCCACGGCAGTTGAAATGCCTGCTAACCTCGTCCTGGACACATTCTTCCCACTCACACGAAGGAGCTACTTTCCTTAACTTGGCATTTGTCATTAACCTTCTTTTTCTTTTTTCTTCTTTTTTTGTTTTGCAGTGCTGGAGGTCAAAGTTAGGGCCTTGAAAATGCTAGACAAGCACCTTACCCCAGAGCTGTACCCACAGATAGACGCCATGTATTTCCTTACATGTTTACATTAGGAACTCAGTTCTGCCCCCTTAAAATGTTTAAATTCTAACCCCAATACTATGCATATGATCTTATTGAAACTAAGGTTTTAGCAAATAATCAAGTTAAGAAGAGACCACTGACATAGGCCCACTGCAGTATGACTGTATATTTATAAAAAGTCAAAAATTTTGGCAGAGAGAGAGACATGCACATGGCGACCATGAAGGCAGAGGTGCAGGTTATGTACCCACAAGTGGATGAGGATGAGATCCCAGTACAGTACCTGAAGCTAGTGGGGAATTAAGGAACAAATTGCTCAGAAAGAACTGATGTTGGGGCTGGGGATTTAGCTCAGCAGCTCAAGTACTTGCCTGGTAAGCATGAGGATGTGAGTTCGATCCCCAGAACTAAAAAAAGAATAAAAAAATAAAAAATAAAGAAAGAAAGAAAGCACTGATGTTGTTGACCCCTTGGTCTGAGATTTCCAGCCTCTATTACTGTGAGACAATACTTTTTTTCTTATTATAGCAGCCTTAGCAAACTAATACAACCTACTATATCTGCATATGCTCCTAAACAAGCTACAATTTTTAAACATATTTTAACACTTTATACAAAATTTCTCATGTTTTCCATGGCTTGGCTTTTTCTTTTTGAATGTTTGTGAGAATCATCCATTAGTACATGCAGCTTTAATGCCTTCATTTTAACTATGGCATAGTAGCTCATTTTAGGAACACACTTTACTTACTACAATTTAATTATCCATTTTTCTGATGATGGTGCAATAATGATACAGTTAGGCACATTCTTATCTATGTCTCCCTGCACATATGCAAAATAATTTTTCTGTGATAGATATCTGGGAATTGAATCGCGATACTATTGCATGTTACCAAATTTTCACTACCCCCACCAGTGTTAAACAAAGTCATCTTGCTATACAAGCTCACTAACCAAAAATATCACCTGTTTTTGAATTGTTTCTAATCAGTCAGTGGCCTAGTGGTGCTACTTGAAATTATGAAGGGGTCTGTAAATCAGTTAACACAAGGTACTGTAGGAAGACATGCGTAGTCCAAGTTAACAAGGGAAGGGTGGAATAGAAGGCATTCTGGGGAAAGTGGCTCTCAAAGGAGGACATTGGACAAAGGGAGAGGTGGAGTTTGTGGGTAAGAGGCAGCTATATTGAAAATACAGAGGTAATGATAAATGGGGTGCACCCCCGTCAATGCTGACATAACTCTTTGATAATTCAGGTGGATCCTTCACCTGGAGAAGCAGCAATGCTTTCTGAGCGCTACGGTGACCCCTATGGCTTCTGATTCTAGGACATATGCCTTGAATGTTGAATAAAAAAATTCCATCAGAATTCAAAACCTGGGGCCAGTGGGCTGACTTAGACCTTCAAATATATTTTGTTTGGCCATCACAGTAATTCTTGCAAGTTTTATATTTACTATTGAATAGCATTAAAGGAATTCAGTTTTTGACAGTCTCTTTTATAGCCACACTGTCAACTTATTTCTTGTCTCTGTGATCTCTAAGTCAATTAAGTATGAGATCTCTAGCTATACTGGTGTGTCTAGGGAATGGAGAGGGACAGATCTCCTGTCCCTGGAGTAAATTGCTTGATGGATGTGTGTCAGTTGAGGTCACTGCCAGGACTACTGCTCTAGTGGGAAAGCATAGGAAAGACTGAGTTGGAGTATCCAGGCCCATCTTGCTTGGGGATTCCGTCTCTTCTTTGGCAAGTAGAGAGGCTTAGAAGGCTAAAAGCCCATTTGCCCATTTGGTTTGCACGCATAGTGGGAAGAACCCGACTTGGAGCCTGGTGTATGAGGTTGGGGAGGATCTGGGAGTGGGAGGGGTGGTGTTCTCCTAGAGAAGATAGAGATTACTACTGAGGAACTTCAGAAAGCTGGCCTTTGAGGGAGAAGCTTGCTACCATGGTGGTGGGGAGCTCTGGTAAATAGTGGAGGAAACCCAAAAGGGTCGGAGAGAGTGGCCCCTTTATTAACCTTTGAGGAACCCAGAGCCCACAGGATAAGGAACTTTGCTTTCAAGTCTCAAGAAAGTCCAAGGTAGTGAAGCTCTTGCTCTTTTTTAGACTTTTAACTCTTCTTGGAAATTGCCCTAGTGCACCTGTTAAGTTTGAAAACTGTCCGGTACACGGACTGGTACCCTGAATTTGGGGAGCCCGAGGTCAGATAGCAGCAGGGAAGGGAAGCTGTCGTGGTTCATCGTGTACCATGTTCTACAACTCAGATTCATGGTATCAGTAGTGACCAGGGGAGATGCATGTAGAATCCTCGAAGGGGCAGAACCGGATATTAGAAGAATATTTCTGAAAGAACAGTAAACCCAAATGCTACGGGTGAGTCTCGCTTTAGTTTCCAGCGTTGTTTGCAAATTAGAATTATGTGAGAGTTTTTTTAAAAATCCCAATGTGACAGGCGACAGTGCAGATCAATTATAAAGCAGAAACTCTGCTGGGGAGTGAGGAAGTACAGAGAAAAAGTTCCTGACAAAGGAGGCCGGAAGGCCAGAGGAAGAGCAGGGGGCTGGCTCTGTAAACAGCACAGGGCGCCTGGCTCTGAGAGCGAAACCAGAGCCGAGCAAGACAAGGGGGCACATGTGCTGCAGGCTTCTGGGGGGCCCAAGGTAAACTCTCCAGAAAGCACGAAGAGCACCCACTTCCAGCGATGAAGCCGAGCCGAGCCTGGAGAGGCACATGGTTAGAATATTCCAAACTGAAAGTGACCCTGACTCAATTAATTGTAATTTCATTGACTTTTCAGTTTTGACACCCCTATCCCATGGGCTTTGGGTGTCGCAATAGTTCCCCAAAGTTTCAAATCGGATCAGATCCCAGCAGAAAGGAGGGGACGCATCCCTGACTGGAGTGAATCGCCAGCAGTTCAAAGAGCTGCTCCCTTCCTGTAAGAAGCACAAATAGGTTCTGACCCCTGACTTCTTCAGGGCCCTTTTCAGTGGCCACACCCACCAGAAAGAGTGTATCCTGACTATTAAATCTGTGCTTTTACTTCTACTTCTGAGTGTTCTGCTTAATTTTTTGTTTGGGGTACCAAGAACCTAGGACAGTCACAACTCTGGGCATCAGGGAAGATCCAGGCATCACTAGTTTTACAAAACTTCCCAGGTGACATCAATGTTCAGCCAAAAGCGAAAATCACTGAGCTAGAGGATGCCATCTTCTGAGTGGAATCAGAGGGACCGTGGCAGATCTCACTTCACAGTTAGTCTCAATAGCCGTACTGGTATAGAAAGTCACCATTGCATAACTTTTATGCTGTTGGGGAATTGCTATATGAGTGGAAACAGCAACCCAAAATGGGTGGCTTTGGGGTGGGAGAGGGAGAAATGAGTCAGAAATAAAATGCTTTGCTTGTGAAAATATTGCAAACACTGCCAAAAACAAGTAAGATTTCCACTCTATTTTATGTCCTGCAGCAATTTCAAAGCCTAGCATCCAACGCCCTCCTGAACCACCCTCTGGTTCACAGATCCCAAGGAGGTTGTGTATTCCATCTCAGAAATTCGTTCTTCCTTGAACTTACAACATGTTTAGCCTCTGAGGGCATTCAGAAGGAATTGCTTAGAAAGAACCCTGCAGGGAGCTCGTCATAATAATACAGTTTTAGAGAACACCCTAGACCACTTGTGGGGAATCACTAACCACCCTCCTGTGTTTCTTTTTCTCTTCCTGATCTCCAAGCTTTCTGCAATGCTTTGGTTTGGTTTCCAAGGCAGAATGTACAATATGTTACTGATTGAAGAACAGTTCAATTTTATACAACAGCCATGTTGGGTTTCGCTGTCTCACCAGGAGGACGGAGTACTATTTTCCCATAGTTTCCCCCAATATGTCCCTGTGTGTTTTGCTCTTTATCCTCCCTTAGGATGGAATGAATGGGGGAGGCAGGTACGCACAAGCCCTTGTCGAAGCACGTCTCTTGTGCACATGATTTCTGTGCTTTTTCTAAATGGGCCAGCAGAGAATAAACCGTGCTTCTGTATGTGTCCACATGCACATGTATGTAACGCACGGATGCTGTGAGTCCTTTGAGGTGTGGCCATGGGGAGGAAAACAGGACTTCGACGGCCGAGTGGGAGCTCAGACTTCTACACTGCTTGCTTGAGTTTCACAACACAGGGTCCCTGCATCCCCATCTCTGATCTTTGGGCTCAGCTCATCGCTTAACCTGCTAAGCCGTTGCTTCATGTGGCTATGTTTGGGATTTAGAGGATGCAACTGAAAGCAGCAGAAGTTTGCTTCCAAGGATATGACAAAGATCATATCCTCTTTTGTGTGTGCCTGGAAGATTCAATTGAGTGAGTTTGCTTTAAAAAAAAAAAAAAACAAAATAACAAAGACTATATTCTTCTCCCATCTGTTCTCCAATGATTTATTCAATAGTTGTTTCTCATCGAAATTTGGATATCAATTCCCGCATCTCCAAATACCCAAGGCAAGTTGGCCTTCCAATTAGACGCTGCTGCTGGGCGCTCTTCTTCCCTGCACTGCTACTGTTCATTTCTCCCCTCTCCACATGAGGCCCAAGGACGACGCCACAGGTGTTGTTATATTTAGCATATTTTTCTATCAGGCCTCTATGAATACGGGGCCTCTGCAGCGTCTGACATGAGTCCATGGGCTAAATCGATAATGAGCCTGTCGAGACAAATCGGCCAGCAATTGTTTTAGCCAGGCCAAAGGAGGCCAGCAAAATGCCAATTGCAGCCACAGTGGTGAACCTTGCAGACAGCCCCGGATTAATGAAATCGCAGGCGCTCAGCTTGCACCCGGGACGAAAGCAGCTTTCAGAATGGCATATGGCAGGGGGAAAAAAAAAAGCCAAAGTTAATCGCAAAGTCAGGCGTCCAATAAAGCAGCAGCCGCTGGTGAAGGAAAGCACCCCCGCCCGTGCACAGCGATTTCCGCTCTCCTGCACCGTGGAGCAGGGCGCGCCCAGAGCCGGATTAGCTTGGCGGACGCCAGGGCGCAGGGCTCGGGGCCGGGCCGGTCGATGAGCACCCTCGGCAGCCAGCTGTGGGCTGATTATCGGCGGCCGCAGCCATGGCAGCCCAGGTCTGACCGCCAGCGCCTTTCCCTGGCGCCCCGCAAGGGCCCCTCCAGGCGCTGCTGCCTCCTGCCAATCCGCCCCGCGCAGCCAGTAACCAGCCGCGGCCCGCTCGCCGGGGCGCGACCTCATTTAAAGCGCGCTGGCAGGAAGGCAGCGGCCTGGTGGCTCCTCCGCGTTTAATGACGGTGCCCCTTGGCCACTTGGTTCGGAGTCTGTCATAATTGTCACGAAGAGCTTTGAGGTCCAGGGCTTTGTTAACACTCCCACTCTCCTCCCAGAGACAGCAGGAGAGGCGAGAGGATGAGGGATTGTCACGGACTCGCTCCCTGCTTGGAATTCACTTGCATGGTTGTCCTAGACCTTGACCATGATGAGGGTCTTGGGGCGCTCTCAGACGGGGCTGGGTCTTCTGAGAGGTGTTCCACGAACACTGGCTGGCTGGAAATGGTGTCATTATGAAAGTGGATCCCTAAGTCAACTCTGTTTGAGAAACACTGTCTTTCATAAAGTTTCTTTGTATTGTTGAAAGCATTTTTACTGTAAGTGGCTTAAAATCTTTAAGACGGCGGTGTGTCTCATGGATGTGAATGGTGGATAGTTTGTAAAACTCCCCTTTTTCCCTGTTATGGTTGATATATTGTATCAACTTGAGAAGTTGAAAAGTTTAACTAAGAGACTCCGCAGGGAGTCAGCATCCTTATTTTGTAAATATCCTCATCCTGTGCAAGAGGAGGGCACAGAAATTTTGTGAGTGCAACATCTGCCCTGGGTGGGGAGGTGGCCTGTGTACATTATAAAGATGGAAAAGAGGCTTGCTCTCCTTTCCCCTCTCCCGTTTTGCTCTGGCTGCATTTGCTGGCTGCTGCCTTGAAGGTTTGCCCCAGTGCCATGCCACTCCGCCTTGGAGCCAGCTGGTAATGGACTGAAATCTCCACAGACAGTGAGCTAAATAAACCTTTCCTCCTTTCATTTTGGGTGTTGGGTATTTTGTCCCAGCAATAAGAGAAAAGTAACCAAGACATTTCCTTTGCAGAGGGGCTTACACCTGTTTTTTTTGTTTTTGTTTGTTTGAAAAGTATTTGATACAGGTTGAATTGTATCTCCCAGCATTCATATAGAAGCACTTATCTCCCCTCTACTTCAGAATGTGGTCTTTGAAATCCAAGATCTTGCAAAAGTAATAAGATAAGGGCATACTGAGTAGGTTGAGCCCCTACTGCAATAGGACAGGTATCCTTACAAAAGGGGAAGATTTGAACCAAGTGACAGACACAAGGAGTATGCCACAGGAAGATTGGTGTTATTGCCACAGGCAAGGGAACCACCAGAAGTTAGGAGAGAAACCTTCACAAAGAGCACAGCCTGAAGACTCCCTATCTTGGACTTGTAGCCCCCAGAACTGTGACGCAATGGATACCTACTGCTTAAGCATCTTAGTTTGTGATACTTTGTTGTGGCAGCTCCAGGAGACTAACAGTTCTCAAGGGAATACTCTGTAGGAACAAAGGCTGCTTACCAGGTTCTCCAGAATAGCAGTTACAGCAGGCTAGGAACATACTCGCTGAGGTTTAAGAGTTTAAGAAGTTTAAGGTTCAATTATGATTTTTTATATACTTTTGGGGAGAGTTAATTCTGACAATATTGATGTCAGTTTGCATTAAAAGGAACATTCTTAGGGTGCACATATTTTCTAAAGCAAATGAACACACAATTTTTTTGGTACTCCCAAATACACAAATTATAAGACACCTTAGTTAATTAAGATATGATCATCTTTCTCCCTTGCCTGAAGAACCACTACAGTCTTTAGCTACATAGTAGCACAAGTGTCTCGGGAATTACCCTTGCCTGTCCATATTGTATCCCTGGCTTCTGCTGTCTTAGACTAGAATAATAGAATATCTTGCAACTCATGGCTCTATGTGAGCAGGTGGGATAGCTGTCTTACTGAGAGAATTTATAAGGTTGAATAGGGATTACCTAAGTTTGGGGATTTCATTGGCTAATGTTAGAATTATTCTGGGCACTGACATGGGCTTGTACACTTATTCTGTTGTCAAGTAAGGATAGTTAAACAAGAACAATGGACAAAACAACCAAGAATCCATAATCATCATGTGTGAGCGACATCACTTAAACTTTTAATTTATCGATTTAGAGTACTAAAACAACCAACCCAACATATTTCAAAATGTCAACCTCTGTAACAACCACTGATGATGTTGTCCATACTAATAAAGGATATTTCTAAAACTAAAAGGGACAAAAAAGGAAAATGTCATGGTGTCCTTGTAGGTCGTATGCATTTCTAGTGCTATGATCCAGGGACACTGTGAATGCTCTGGATGTATAAACTCAGTGAATCCCCACAAGAAGATTACAAGCCTGAAGACATTTTGACCTATTTGTATTTTTTTGCAGCACTGGTGATGAAACTCAGGGCCTTGTGTATAGGCAAGTGCTCTCCACTGAGCTACCTCCACAGCCTAGAAACTGTCTTTTATTTTGTAGATGTCAAACCTGAGACACTAGGCTTAAAAGCTGATGAAGAAGGTTGTCTTCTGGTGAGACCCGGGAGCTGAATCCTTCAGCCAAGCCTTTGGAGACTGTAACATTGTGATCCCGACTGTCGTAGGGTCTTACATTGCTAGTAGGATGATTCTTTCCAAAAAAGAAACCCCAGCAAAGTTACTCACAGAAGTTTGGGAGTGAGTTAGTGTGGATGTCTTTATCCTAATTTGTCCCCCTTTTGCTGCAAATCTGTGATAGTATCATCCCTCGCAGTTGGACTGACATTTCGGAAGCCCTAGCCTGTAGCTGCAGGCTGCTTGCCAGCCAGGCATCCAGAAGGGAAATGTGCTGTGGAGCTTATGGAGGGGATTCCCACAGCAGCCAGGGGAAATGGCTCATTTTTCTCATCAGTCATCTATATTTTGTGCTAGGGCTTGAACAACCTTCTAAAAGGTGAGCACAGATCAATCATTTCAGCTGACATTTTGAAAAATATTGCAGGGTGGCAGAAAGTTAATGTGTCAAATACCTTTAAAGATGTAAAAAAAAAAAAACCCTCAAACCTAAAATGCTTTAAATTTAACCTCAAAACCTGGTCTTCTATTCAGTATTGGGCTTGGGGTGTGTGTGTGTGTGTGTGTGTGTGTATGTATAATGTAATTTTGATTCCATAGCCATGATATATATGGAAACACACCACACAAACCACTCTAAAGGGAATAGCATTAAGTACTTAACTGGCATTCTGTATCTGGAAATTACCATGTACATGTATCCTTTGCATGGGAAAAGCTTACAGTGCAGCATGATTTAGTGAAAGGGGCATGGTATACATGGATTCTAATCTTAATTCCAATTCTGCTTTGCTGTGGGATCCTGAAAGAGTCACTGTCTTAGTCCATTCAGGCTGCTGTAACAAAGCATCATGAATTGGGTGGCTTATAAACAACACAGTATCTAAGGCTGGGAATCCAAAATGGTGGCACTGTTATATTTGGTGTCTGGTGATGATATATTGGGGTCTGGCTTGGTGGAGTGGCAAACAAGCTTCTTAAGCCTCTGTCAAGCACTAATCCTACTCACAAGGGGTCTACCTCTCTGACTTCATCATCTCTCGAAGTCCCACCTCTTCCATCACACTTGGGATTAGGTTCAACATGTGAAATTTGGGACCCACACATTCAGTCACAGCAGTTACTTACTTAACCATTTTGGGCCTATTTGACTGACAAAACAGGAATGAGAAAACCCATGTCACATTTTTTAAAAATGAGAATTGGACTAATTCATGTTTAGTAACTAGCATTCTTATTGACCAAAACAGAATTATATTTTTAAACTAATCCTTATACAACTCTTAGGTTGCCAGACCATTTTCTAAGTGATTTATAAATATTCACAATAACATTATGAGGGCAGATATTATTGTGTAATACATTTATCATTATATAATTATTATTTCTATTTTGAAGTGAGAAAAATGAGGCATAGAGAGGTTAAATAACTTTCTCAAGGCCACAGGATTGGTAAATATCAGAGGAGAGGTTTAAACCCAGGTAGTCTGGTGTCAGAGATTGAATCTTACTCACTATTCTGCAATATGCTGATGACCAAAGCTGAAATATCTTCAATTTTAAGTATTTATTAGTCAACCATGTTTGGAAGAGATGCTTTATGAGAACTTCAGACACAAAGGAAATAGATATAAACATATATAGACTTAATTAGCTGTGAACATACCCTGTGTTAAACACATAAAGATCATACGCTGCGTAGTTCTCTCTTAATCACCAATTTCTTTGTGCTAGAGTTTGGCAGTTGTGCGTGGGCATCTGCTTCCCAGCTGGCTCTTCATCCTGTCCTTCTTTTTCTGTTTACCTCATGGTGTCCTCTCTGACCTGCTGGTCCCTGCTTCCCCACCCTCCCTGGATGCAGAGGCCCCAAACTCTCTCACAAACTCCTTGTCTTTCCTAAGGGCTGCCACCTTCCCAGCCCCTCCCCTGGTCCCGATCCCTTCTCTCCTCATCCTTTCTTCACTCTGTCACACCTTTCCGGACCTCTTCCTCGTAGCACAGGACTGTGCCGGTCCCATCTCAGCGTGGAGTCCCAACAGGTGCCAGCCTTCTCTGCTCTCCTTGGGTGACACACATCTTGAAGGACGGTCTGTACCATTGGGCTCTCCTTTGTCTCCTGGAATGCTCTTCTCACCTTCTGCAATTTATTTGCATTTTTTCCAGAACACTTGACTCAGTGGCTCTCGGGGTGGTCATCGATTCTCTGCTAATTGTTAAATACAATAGCATCTTCTCAGTCATCACACTTCAGCACTCCGTGAGACCCTTATGGTCTGGCCCAAGGCCGGGTCTCTTACCTCATTTCCTTTTCCACCAGCCTTGCTGGATGTGTGGCCCAGCGGTGCTGCTCCACAGCCTTTGGGTGTGCTCACGCCTTTGCCTCCAGAACACTCATCTCCCAGACATTAGTATGGCTGTGTGCTCTTCACTCAGAATCTCTGTGTAAACGTTACTGCTTAAGCCCTGACTAAACACTGCTGTCTGAAACGGCATCACTGTGAATCCTCTTGCCTGCTGTAGGTGTTTCTAAAGTATGTATTGTACCTACCTGTCCTATGTTCGTCTCCCTCAGAATATAATTCCACGAGGGCAAGGACCCTCTTCCCTTTGCAGGTGTATTTCAGTAGCTGTAGCAGCAACTGGAACATTACAGACCTCCTATAAATACCGGATTAAATGAACAAACGGGATGATCCCTCATTTCTTAGCTTCTGTGACATCTTTTCTGGTTCTCCTATTGCTTCCCTGACCAGTCCTTCCTCGGTCTGAACTTGGTCTGCTTCACTCATCGGGGACATTAAAACTTCATCGTTGGCCCAGTTTTCGTTCTTGCTTTACATCTCGCTCTTGGGCTTTCTATTTATTTTCTTTATATTCTTCTTTTTTTTTTTTGGGCACTGGGGATCAAACTCATGACCTCGTGCTTGCCAGGAGGGCACTTGCACCGCTGAGCTAATTCCATGGCCCCTCTATTTATTTTCTTGACTGTGGCCCTACCTGCCATGGCAATATTTTTCAGGTCTTTATCACTTGGGCCTTCCTTCCAATATCTCCATATGCCTTCAGTTCCTGTCTTGATTGAAGGCATTGCCATCCACCTCATTGTCCAAGCTAAACATTTCCTCCTTACCCTTGCACACCTAAGTTCTGCTATATCTATTTCAAAAGAAATCTACCTCTTTTGACATCCTCAGGCCAGCCCATCCCCTTTTGCCCAGACTATTTTGTTTGTATACGATCTGATTTCCCTGACTCCAGCTGTTCTTGCTTTCAACCCAAATATATCTATACAAAAAACAGTGGGAATTCTTTTCTAAAAAGATTTGGTCATCATTCCCTTATTCGGGGATCTTAGCGGGTACCTACTGCCTCTGGATTAGAACCTGAAATCACTTGTATGATCCACAGGCCTTCATGATAATCTTGAAATACTTCAAACTGGCTCTAAGAGAACAAAGGTTTTAACGTGGGTTGTGGCATCAGAGTGTTTATTCCTAGGCAGCAAGGAGAAGCCCAGATGCTGGCCTCTGTCATATATCAGCCAGGTTCAGGTGGGGCAGGGATAGCCACGGGCTTCTTGGTGCCTTGTGTGTGTGGAGGTGACAGTAAGCCCAAGAAGTTACTGTAAGGCTATGCCACCTGTGAAACCATCAAAGTTGTATACCTTTCTTGGGGAAGATTAACAAGTATTTTTCTTTGAAGTGTGCTTGTTTCATAGAAAATAATACTATTTTACATTCACTGTATATATTAGGTATCATACTAAGTACTTTTTGTGTATTAAGTCATTCAACCATGAAGCAATGTTAGGTAGATACTGTAATTATCCCATTTACAAATGAAGAAACTGAGGCACAAAGAATTTATATGCTTTCTGAAAACTTTACAGGTAAAGGTGGATCTGGGATTAAAATTCAGATAATGTGGTTTTAGTATTAGTAAAAAATTTGGGAAACTTGCAGGTTTCACGGACAAGGAGACAGGATTGGAACTGGGGGAGTCATAGTCCCTCCTTCTGAGTCTGGCTCAAGAGAATGTTATGAGCGACCGAAGCAAGAACATATAGGAGGAAATTTGGGGTGTAGGAGTTGGTATTCTTAAAAAATTTGGGTGACTGAACAGAGATATGAGCAGGTGGTATGGAGAAGAGAGGGTAGGGAATGGATATATATATATATATATATATATATATATAGAGAGAGAGAGAGAGAGAGAGAGAGAGAGAGAGAAAGAGAGAGAGAGAGGGAGGGAGGGAGGGAGAGAGGGAGGGAGAGAGAAAGAGATCTTAGAGATGAATTAAAGTTTTTGTGCTCCCTTCCCTCTGAGGGGTTGTGGGAGACTCTGCAAAAGCCTTCTGTTATTTAGCACAAGGCTTTAACTCAATTGATTGAAATGCATCCCTTTAGAAACTGTCCCCTTCCTGGCCTGTGCTACCGTCCCAAAAACCACCTGTGACTGCACCATCTGGAGAGTTTAACCAACTGGAAGTGGACTCTGAGGAGCCCTGGAAAAGGGCTGGTTTCATTCCTCTTGAGCATTTTAGTGATGAGGGGCTCCAAGGACACTGATCTTTGGAATGAACTAACTTGGATACAGAAGAGACTCAGGATTCAGGAGCACCACACCTGAACTTGGAATCCAGAGGCAGTCATTGTCCCAGATTTGCATCCTGGTAAAAGGCGAGGAGGGCCTGGCCTCCAGCACAGCTCCTACATCGGAGTCTGCCAATCAGCGGCTCTGTCTTAGGCCAACTTCCTTCCACCTCCATCTTCCTCCTCCTCTCTTCACTCCCTGTTGTCCTTCTCCGCCCCTGTGCAGGTCTTGTGGTCTCAAAGGATGTTATAGTTTAGAGCTAGATGTCCCAGAAGCGCCTCCTGTGTTGGGAGGTGGGACTTTTGGAAGGCAATTGGATTACAAGGGCTCAGTAGGTGACTTGCAGGGAGGAGGTAGGGCCTGGTTGGAGGCGGGGCATCAGGGGTGTGACCTGAAGAGATTTAGCTACTCCCTAGCTCCTCTCTCCTCTCTCTGCTTCTCGACTGGCACAATATGAGCAGTTTCTCTCTACCTGCCCCTTCTACTATGCTGTTTTCGTGTTTGAATCAGCCAACCACGAACTAAGCTCCTGAAACTCTGAACCAAAATAAACCTCTCCTCCTTTAAATTGTAGGTGTTGGGCCTTAGGTCTCAGCACCGAGAAAGTAACTAAGACAAAGGGCACAAAGTGTATTACTATTATTATACAAAGCACATTAGATTATGACTTTTTTGACTAAACTGTGATCGCCCCTAAAAGCATCTTCTAAATTCCATTTTTGGTATTCCCAGCAAGGAACACAGAGCACATGGTAGGCGCTTAATGAATGTTTGATGAATACATAAATGAATGAATACCTGTAAAACATTTACTGGGGCTGCAGCTGTTGCTGCTGTCACTCCTCATGCATCTCAGCGGATTTCTTT
This sequence comes from Dasyprocta punctata, assembly GCA_004363535.1. NCBI lineage: Eukaryota > Metazoa > Chordata > Mammalia > Rodentia > Dasyproctidae > Dasyprocta > Dasyprocta punctata. The sequence continues at coordinate 44,713 of RJWM01002277.1, read as the reverse complement.
TTCTTTGTTGGTTGGCGCATGGTTTCCTCTGAGGAGTAAACAGCCTCCTTTCACTTAGGAGAGACCAAGGGTGTCATTAGTTACAAGGTGGCTCTTAAGGTGTGCGAATAATCCTTTATCCATTGTCCTTTCTCTTTCTTTCTTTCTTTCTTTCTTTCTTTTTTTTTTTTTTAAGTAAACTTCCTCTGTATTAGAATTCTCTTTTCATAGAGAATGCACACCAGAAAGACTTTAATTCTTGGTAATGATTATGGAAAATTCACTGAAGGATTACTTTATGCTGGCTAATGTGCCAGGCACTTTCTACACAGTTGTTTTTTTTTTTTTTCATTTAATCCTCAGGGTAATCTCCATTTTAAAACACAAGATTCTTCATCTTGACTATAGATGTGGAGGTCTAGAAATGTTGAATGACCTGTGTCAGAGCATCTTACTAAGTGGAGATGCCAGAATTCAGGGCCAGATTCATCTGAATCCAAAAAGCCATGCAAGCAGGTGCCTCTTTGAGGTCTGGGTGTCACTCTTCTGGCTGTGTCTCCTTGGCTCTGAAGGTGACAAGTTCAGAGCTGGAGAGGCCAGATTGAGTGCAAGGCAATGATTCCTGTGACAGATACCTGGGTTCAGCACGGGACTAGTGGTGATGGTGGAGAGACGCTGACTGACAGGATATAGGATTTAGTACTTAAAATTGGAGGAGTGCTGTGATAGATGAGAAGAAGGAAGATTTGCTGGGACCCAGTTGGTTGCGGATGTCATAGGAAGTGTTGGGAAGGGAATGAGGATTGGTGAGAAGACAATTCAGTTAAGGTTATTGAATGTTATGGACTTGGGGGATTTATGCTGTGTGATGACTTGATTGAAAATTCTTTTTTAGTTAATAAGAGTTAATCAAGGAAGGGTTTTTTAGTAAATCAGATCCTTTTAGAGCAATCTGATCTATACAGTCCTATTAAATGAGTGAGTGAGATGTCCCCTTTTATCGCACTTTTTCCCCTAGCATATTTCTTTCTCATTATATTTATTGTATTCATATTGCTGATCTTAGGGAAACAAATAGTTGTTTGTGCCACTTTATGCCTGGTCTCAAATGTATCTTAGATGAGCTCTCCACTTCTATTATCTCAAACTGTGCCTTTGAAAATAGATATTAGAATACCTACTTTCCTTCCACAATATCTTTTTATTTAAGAGATTTGCTATTTTTCCTTTAATTAAACATTTGGTCCTTCAATATCGCCATGCTTATGGCCCTGGGTGGATGAAGATACTGTGGTTAAATAAACCTAAGAGTCTCAGCTCAGATTATTTCCCCAAAGGAAACTGCAAAAGCTCTGAGATAAAAAGCAATACAGGATAATAACAGGCAATACAGAGCATTATCTCATTGAACAAAGGAAAGAGGACTTGCAAGCCAAAACAGGTTGACTACAGATCTCCTTCCCTGTGGCTTGCTTGGTGTAGGGGGTCTTTGGGGTGAAGTTACCTCCCACTCGCTGGACAGCCTCCATTTTTGGGGTGTGTGCATGTCAAATCCCAATTGAATTTTAAAAAGCTGGATCTTGCTAGAGAAGCTGAAAACATCACAGTTGTTTACCCAGACCCTGAAAACTATAGAGCGGGCATGGAATCCTGGTAGTAGCAGTGAGAAATACTCACTTTGGGCTTGCAGCTAGATGCTGGAGGTGGGGAGAAATAAGGACAGAAAGGACTCCACCGTGGGAAGAATGACAGCAGCGATGTCCAGTTTTGAGAGGCAGCAGAAAGCAGTTTTGGGGTCAGAATGCTGCGTGTGCAGCGCCTGGGTGAGCAGAACACACTGCACAGTCTGTGCCCAGCTCTGGTGCAGTGGTGGTTTCATTACCAGACCTGCGGTATGTGACTGCAAACACTTGCTTTGGTCTGCAGGGCTGCCCTGCCTGACTTCCCAGAGGTCTTCCGGACTCCCCAGTGCCCTTTCGTTAAGTTTGTTTTCTCTACAATAGCTAGAGATGTCTTACTTGCAACAGAGTGATGCACCCTAATTCCATGTGATGGACTGAATTCTAGGGGTCCCAGCAATCTGTCCTTTTGTAACCTCTTTCTGGCAATACCATGGGAGTGAATTTCACTTTTTCTGGTGTTATAGTTACATATGTTTTTTTAAAATCATATTTTTGAGAGCAGAGACTGTATATTATTTGTTTTATAACCTTCTGTTAACTCCTACTTTGAAATGCCTCAGACCTAGTAAAGGTTATTTATAAAATCGATGAGAGCAGGATGTAAATCGACTTTCATAGATAGCTGCAAGAAAACAACATGGGCTAAGCTGACAGTGGACTGTGGAGCTCTGGAAAGCACTGGGGCAAGAGACAAGAGTTATCCTCTTGTAGTAAAGACTTAGCAGGGAGATGTGACCCATGAGGCTTTTCCTGTTAAGTCCAGGCCACTGGTCAGTGATAGGCGGGCTGATGGCGGTAATCCCGCCTCTAGTCAGGTCTCGCCAGAGTCTGTTCGCTGAGCAATAATAGTCTGCACCCCTAGCCTACTGGCTTCTCTGATGAGTTGTTGTAGTGGTCCTGGTGCAATTCCTCTTCCTAGCTGGACGGGTAGAAGCCTCTTTCTTCATTAAAGAAAAACAGTGTGTTTCCTAGAACCTGCAGTATGTGCTGTATATCACAGTCTTTATTTCTCCGAATCCCATTTTTCTTTTATGGGTATTGAAGATAACCCTCTGTGACATTTTCCTGTATTTCATATACACACGTATCTGTCTGTCTAATTTTTCACAATGCTGACAACTGGGCGCATGTGTAATACAATACCTGCATTCACATGTAGACACTGCTATTTGGTATGTGTCTACTGGTCATATTTTCATTAAGTTTTGAACCTGAAGTTGGCTGAAGATCTAGTTCATTTTATTCCAGACATGGACTGAATGCCTCTTTTTTACCCTTTACTTTGAAGTTAGTTACTTCATAGTTGCCTTACCATTTTACTCGAAGTCTTGATCCTTTCTCTTAAAACAGGATTTCAAAGAAGTATACGAATTCCATTTTTCTCCTTCCTCTTACCTGTACATTATGATTTACAAAAAGGTGTTATATAATGTATTTATGCCATACTATAAAGCAAAAATTGCTCCTTTTAGTAGTGATACATTTATATTAAAAATTCTAAGAAATTTTCTAGTTCCTGTTTTTGGCATAGCTCTATTGTTAAGTACAAATTTGCTGTTAGCTACCTTCTTCAATACAATGCTTAAGAGCATAGGAAGTGTAGTAATTAAAAGTCTAACCTCTGAAATAAGAGTGCTAGGGATCAATTTCAGTTTTTACATTGATTAGTTTCAGACAATAAGGTCATTAAACTGTGATTTCCTCATCTATAATAAAAGTGTAATAATCTAGCTCAATGTTGTTGAGTTATAAATTAATTTTCACATATAGAAACATAACAAAGCATGGTTCTTAATAAGAATGTAATTTCCTATTATTTTCCCTTATTTATTTTGTTTGCAACTTCATAGGTAAAGTTTACAGAGGTTTATTAAAAGTATAACCACTGGGATTTATAACAAACCCAAACACTAAAACAGAGAAGTATTAAACATTAAGCCTCTTAACGCGCATAATCTAGAAGAAGTTAAGCCATAAATTATCGTTTAAAACTTTATAAATCCATCACTTATTATTAATTATCCTCTGCTATCAGAACATTATTTCCTTACCAAATAGATTTTTGTTCACTTAGGTGGAAATTTTCTGTAGGTCATAAAACGATATGACTCAAAATGAAATCATGACATTTTATACTTTTTATTCTTGGAAGGGGTCTTGAATGTTAGATGTTCTCACTTTCTGCCTGAGAAGAAAACCCACTTATGCAAGATCTCACATATACTTTCAAGCTCAGTAAAGTTTGAACTTGTAGTAACAGCAGGACTAACTTGATGGAGGAGAGTTTGCCCTCCTGGACTGCAAAACTCTACTAATTTAAAGGGTATACTCAAGAATGAAAATTTAGTCTGTAAAGAAGCAATATACAGAAATAGACAAAGTTAGACTGCTATTCAAAATATTTCTTATGAAGTAAAATATATACCCAAAGGGAATAAGTGCATTCACATGACTGAATTTTGCAGGTAACTAACAATTTAATCTCAAGTAATCTGATTACTCTTTTCATTCATGTCTGAGGTCAAATGCCACTGTCTCAGAGAGATCTACCTTTACCTTCCTAGTTCGAGAGGCTGCCACTCTACTCTCTTCCCCCCATAACTGCTTTAGTTTCTTCATATTTTGTATCAGAAATTATGCTCTTCGTTTATTTTTATTCTTGCTTTCTGTCTCTCTTGTATATCCACATGTAAATTCCATGTGGATATAGAGTATTTTGCATAATACTATATCCCCGTGTGCGAAGATCATGCCTAGCCATAACATTCTCTCGATAAAAATCCATTTGTTTGCTTGAATGAATACATAACAGCCTTGCTAAGGGAGTTGATGTTATTTTGAGTGTATAATAAGAACAGCTGAACGGTTTCGTGCAGCGGAGGAATAGGGTTCTATTTACATGTTAGAAAGACACTGGCCAGCATTGCAAGTATCCCATATCCATGAGCAGATGAGAGATTAGAGTGACTTCGTAACTCATGCTGAGAACACTCCCAAATGTCATTTGGGAATAGAAAGCCATGGGAATTGAGGAAATTGGGGAGTAGAAAAAGTAAAAAAGAAAAAAGAGATAGAAGGAAAAGGAGAAGGAAGAGACAGAAAAAGAAAAGGTTAACAACTGTGAAAACAAAATACCTAGGAAAATTAACTGCAGACCAATGAACAGATAAATCTCAATAAGAGGGACAGGCTTGGGGAGGCAGTGAAGTTTAAGTGAATTAAAATGATTCCCTGGCACAAGCTTTGGATTAGGGAACACCCTACCTCTGGAGATCAATCGGGTGCTTTTCTATGTTGTTTTCAGAACTATGTTGTCATCTTTTTGCCTAGTTGTAAATGCAACTCATGCCAATTCAGTGATCCAGGAAGTTGCGTGTGTCCGGTGAACTGGAGTCCGTGAAGGTCGTTTAGAAGCACCGAGCTCACTGCTTGTGGGATTGGAGGTGAGGGGTTCCTATGACCCGAACTGACTCTCTGTGTACTGCAGTACAGTGATATTGGCTGTTAACTGCAGCAAAGAATAGCAGGGTCCTTCGGAACGCTGGATTAATTCCTACAATCCTAGGTAAGAAAAAGAAGAGGTCACACAATTAACTCTGAGTTAATGGGAGGAGAACAGTGTCATGAATCACACCAAACAGTGCATCAGTTTAAAACTGCGGACAAAACTGGGCTTTGGGATGCAACGTCTGACTTCCTTGGCAGAGGATTTACATCTTATTTGCTTTGCTTAAGCTAATGGTAAAATTAGTTGTATTCCTCCTGCATTTAAAAGCTATTTGGCAGCAGGTGGATCAGAGGAGAGGGAGAGAAAAGGAAAGAAAAGGGATGGGGAAGAAAACACCCCAGGGGTACGCTGGTCGGCTTCCTGTAAAGATTTGCCACATACAACCTTCATGACACAAAGCCCTGGGTGCACGGTAAGCCATGAACTACAGAATAACTGATAAAATTGAAAGCATCAGGTCTAATAGAAGCCCATTAGATAAATATTCATTGAATGAACAAGAGGATTCTTTTCTCTCTATTTGAAGTAAGGACTCCTGCTCTATGATTTTCAGTGTTAGTTTTTATTGGGTGCTACGTTGGTAAAAATGCAAGACTCCCTTCTTTCTTTTTTCTTGCACTCATTACCCCAACCCCTAAAATTGAAAAATTTCAACCAGGATTTAATAGTCAGATGTTGCTATTTCCACTGCTTTGAAACACCTTAAGCTTGGTACTCAACACATTTTGATGTGAGCATTTTGCCCTTGTGCTTGGTACTCCATTTGGTTCTTGATACACAAACACTTGTCAGTGTCAATTGCCTTGTGACTCACTACTCTCTCCAGCCAAACCAATTTGTTTAGATCTTGTCATTTTTGGTACTCATCATGCACCTAGAAACCACTGCATGACAGCTTGAACTTTGGTGGCAATACTGTTTTTGAAAAATAAAGTGTGACTGCCTTTCAGGTGTGTGTTCTAAAAAGCTTGGAGAATGAATTACTTTAGTCTGAGGTCTCTTGTTCTTGAAGTCCAGCCCCTTTTGGTACTTTCCACTATAATATATGCATATTTAAATTTCAGCTGATGAAACTTGGAGCCCAATCTCTGCTTGCCTTACTGCTTCCAGCAAGGGTCAAGACTGCTCTCAGTAGCCCTGAGTAGAGGTGGATGCTACGGCCAACTCTGCAGGAGAGACTCGGCCAGCAGGATCCTCAGCTCTTGCACCAGTCGAGACCACTGACAAAATGATGCAGGTCTCAGAGGGTCTGTGGCCAGCATCATCTGCCCTAGCTGGTAAGAAATTCAAAACCTTAATCTCTTCTCTGAGAGGATCTCTGTTCTCCTTTTTGCTGGATCTCAGCAGGACTAAGACATTAACGCCTGCTCATGTTTGCACCCAGATGGTGTGAATCAATAACTTCATGGAAATAGACAAACCTCCTTGGAGAGAGCCTGTCTGCATGGCCACCATCACGCTCCATATGCATCTGTTTTTAGGCACTGTGTCTCCCGTATCTCACGTACTCCTTTAAATAAGTGCAGAGTCTATGTGTCACATCAGTGTGGCGCTACACAATGAGGCAAAGGCACACAGGGAACAATTCTGTGTAGACATCAATGAAACCCCGAGAGGGCCATACTCTTCCTAAAATTGTGATCCATCAATAGAAAGCACCAAATTCGCAGGTGGGAACTCTGTCGCAGATTATTCTCGTTGATAGCTTCCAGAATACATAGTACAAAACAAAAGCCAAAATTCAGGAGCCTCTGTGAGATCTGCAACATCTTTTTTTTGTCAGAAAATGCTGGTTTGCATCCATTGCTAATAAAACAAGGATTGCATTTATATTGGCGATTATATTCAGCTCTATGTAGCAGAAATATGACCTCAGTTTTTGAATGAAATAGGGTTTTATCTTTCGCCTGTACCTGAAGTGTGGAGGTCAGTAGGCTAGTGCCACACAGGGGTTCCATGATGTCATGGAGGACTCAGGCTCTACCTACCCTTTTGCTGTGACATACCCCGTGCCTGATTTTCTTTCTTGGGCTGATAGATGGCTTTTTCTCCTCCAGCCATCACATCTAATTCTAAGAAAAACAGGTGGTAAGGTGGGGTAATAAGGGCAGACAAAGGGCAAAACAGACCTGCTGGCTGAGTCTGTCCTTTTTTGTATGAAATGCAATTATTTTCCTTGACTGAATAAGTTTCCATTTCCTTATCTTTGGTTGGTCACTTTGTTGACTCTATCAGTGAGAAATGGGAGGGGGTGGTGCTCCAAATAAGCCATTGCAGAAGTTATTTTGAATTCCATTAAACAAACAGATAGCTGGACTCTGGTGAACTTTTGTTAGCTCTGTGATGTTGTGAAATGAATTTTAGATCTCAAAGGCCTTATTTAGTTTTCTTCCTTATTAGATTGAGAGCTCTGGGAAGTCAGTGGGCAGGGGAAGTTCTTTATTTTTCCCTCTCTTTTTAAATTTTTAAATTTTTAAAATTTTCCCAAGGATCTAATGCACTGTACTTAGATCACTGAAGAACATGTTTAGTGAAGACTGAATGTGTAAGTCAGTAGATCTGGGATCTGGTACCATCCTTGATTGGCTGTAAGATCTTGAACATGTGATGTGAACTTTGCATGTCTGCTTTTTTCCTGTGTCTGAAAAGGTGACAATATATGTGCAAGGGTGTCTCATGAGGCTGTTGAGAAGGTCAAGTAACATAACTTAAGATTAATATTTCTTGCACGGTGTAGGCATTTACAATTTGCAGAGTGACTTCAGTTTTGCTTTTTCTCTTGACATTTTTGTCTTTTGAATCAGCCAGTGCCATCTCTGATCTGTGGTGAAATGACACCAGGTTCACTAAACCCACTTCTATATAACTAAGCTCTCCCACATTGTAAAGTGGCAAAGTTTGAAAAAAAATAGTGTGTAGTAAGCCTTCCTTATGTATAACATGCATTTTTTTTCCAAAAAGGAGTTAAAGGTGTGAGGAATCATTATTACATTAATCTGGCTACTCTGAGAAACATACATGCAGTAGTTTACAGAGAACTCAAAAGATAAAGTAGCATTTGGCCCCTTGACGGAAAGGCTGAAAGCCCTTATGTAGGGATTTTAAGAATATAAGGGAACCAAGAGTATAGGAAAAAAAAATACACAAAGATTTAAACACCAAAAAATTTGCCACAGTCTTGTTAAATAGTGACTTTAAAACTCTAAAATGGGTTAATAAGTTCGCTTTCTCTAGGGGTTTTAAAGTATGAAATAGATTCTCATCTCCAGGAGGCAGTTTCCGTGCGGTGTGGGCTGACTGGACTGTGACTCCAGCTCTCTCACGGTGCCTTTGAGCCTCATAATCTCTACCCATCTCCGAATTCATTATCACTTCTGCTTGTTTACTTCAAAATAACAACTGACACTTTACAATTTACAAGTGCTTTCACACATAGCCTCTCATTTAATTCTCACAACAACCATCTAATATGTTATGCACATTCGTCACCATGAAGTAACAAAATGAAAATTTGTACCAAGTTCTGAATCTAAATCGGATGCTCTTTTCTTTTTTTTTTTTTAGACAGCTCGTCTGCCTCCTGCTCCTTCGTGGTCGTGCTGCGGCTGGAGACTCGGCGAGTTTGTTGTCTTGTGGTTTAAATCCCATGCTCCTTAGTCCAAGCCTTCGAAGGTGACATCACATTTTACTGTTTTTTTTTGTGTCACAGTCCTCGGACTCACATTACACAATTTACTCATTTTCTTTTCCACCTCTGCTCTTCATCATGTCCTGTTGGTTTTAGTTTTCACATAAATCTAAGCAAATTCCTTTGACTCCATCTCTCTACCCTTTTTTCATTTTAAACTCTTTCCCACATTTTCTCTGAATTACTAAAGTAATTTGCTTCCTAGATTTTCTCCCTTTAACATTCTGTCCTCTACTCCAACCTGGGACCAGAGGGAAGAGTTCAAAGCCAGCAAATGAAGTAGTAAAGTGTCTGTGTAAATTCCTGGCCTAGCAGGGCATGGTGGTGTATACCTGTAGTTCTACACTCAGGAGGCTGAGCCAGGAGGATTATTGTGAGTTTGAGGTCAGCCTGGGCTACACAGCAAGACCCTGTCTCTAAAATGAAAAAAGAGAAAAACAAAAACAAAAACAAAAAACTTCTGGCTTAAATTCTTCTTCAGCCCCTGTCTCCCACTGTAGTGCTTCCTAGAATTCAGCTATTTTGGATCACTTCTTATTATTGTCAGTCTTCTACCACTGAAAGTGATATTCAATGTCTTCCTGAAAATAATGCATTGATACCCATAGGCATTTAGTCTAGGAGAATTCATGCAATCACTTCATATTTTTCCCTTCCCATTTCTTCCCTTCCTTTCATTTCAGGCATGTATTACTGGGGATTGACTCAGGATGTTTGCCCTGAGCTACATCCCCAACCTTATTTATTTATTTATTTTTGAGACAGGGTATCACCAAATCACTCAATTGTCCAGGCTGGGCTCAAACACCTGATCCTCCTGCCTCAGTCTCTGGCTTCCACCATACCCGGCTCATGTTTGCTTTGCAACTTTTCGAAGAATTGTGACAGAAGTTTCAGTTGGTTCAAGATTTTCAATATTCCTGTCAGAGCACTGGGGATGAAATTCTTAGGTCTCTATAGGATATAACACCAGAACGATAGCTCTTTGAGTCTTTCCAAGGCAATAAAGCTGATGAAATCATGAGTTGAATGTGCTGTTTCTTCCCAATATACATTAAGAAATATACATAGCTATGAATATGAAAAATGTTATGTATTAGCTAAAATCATTTCCCCTCTATTAGTATCTTGAAAGCGTACTTTTGGGAAATTCTTAGTATGACATAAAAAGCTCTGTGATTTGGTTTTTATTTCACTGGATAATTTCATATGAGGTTATTTGTAGTTTGGTTATATGAATTAGGACCATAGACAAGATGACACTTTTGAGTATGAAGTGGGGGGCTATTGATAACTTAGCTGGAACAACAGTTTTAAAACTGTACCACGTCAGGGAAACCTGGGCATCCAGTTTCCCTATTCATCTGCTTTCTCCCTGATAATCACTTTAAGGACTTGAGCAATACCTTTTTTTTCTTTTTTTTGGTACCAGCCATATGACTTAAAGTCTTTGAGTTTTTGCATATTCATTCCTTCTACCTGGAAACTCTTTAGGAGGTTTCTTCTAATAATATTCGGGAAGCCTTTTTATATCCTAGAGTTATCAAATGACTGTTTCCCATATTTCTTGAGAACTCTAAAAATATACTTATCTTATTTTCAATTGAGTTGCCCTTCAGAGCAAATACTATATCTGACTTCACTTCAGCTACTGTGCTATGTGACCCAGCAATCCCACTTCTAGATGTTTCTCTTAAAAAAGTGAAATCAGAATCTCAAAGAGATACTAGCTCGTCTACCCTCATTGCAGCACTGTTTACCATACTTGAGATGTGCAAACAAACCTAATGATCATAGATGGATGAACGGAATAAAAATATAGGAATTCTATTATTCCTATACAGGATACTACTCAGCCTCACAAAAGAAGAACTTCTGTAGTATGTGACACTATGAATGAAGTTTAGGCCTTTTTCATTGTCATATGACCTGCCAGTTTAATGAGGACACTAAGCGAAACATAGGCACAGAAAGACAACTCATGGTATCACTTATGTGAGGCATTAGATAGATGAATTCATAGAACTGAAGTACAGTGGTGAATGCTAAGTCCTGAGGGAAGAGAAATATGGGAGGTTAGTAATTGGTAGGCATAAGCTTTCAGTAAAGCAAGGTAAATAAACTTTAGAGATCTACTGTAAAACATTGTACCTATAGTTAACAATAATGTATTGAATATTAAAAATTTGTTAGAGATGTATATCTCACATTCAGTGTTCTTATCACAATAAATCAAATTAGAGGAAATAAATTGCCAGAAGAAATTCTGAATTAATTATACTGAGTGTCCACTATCTGATGATGGTTCCCATGAGAGTGAGGATAGTATGTCAGGAAAACTCTCCTGTTTCATGGAACTTTGTTTATAATGGAGATTTTCTCCTGTGGGTGATCTTATTATTTAATGAGGAATTTCCCAGGGCCACAGGAAGATCTTTTTCATTGGGTCCTTGGCCTGCTAGTGTAGTGAGTTTGGGGATGTGTGAGGTTCATCTTAGGAGCACAGTTCCATCTCTCTGCAACACAGCCACCTCTATTTCCTCAACTTCTATACCTGTGTGTAGAGAATGGGGTTCCCAGAGTGTGAGTTATTTTATTAGGTGATCTCTGCAACACTAGAGAAAAACACAGGTGGGAACCAACGGAGTGGAAGAAATCTCAGTTTAAGAGGCAACCAGAAGTTGGGTATGCACCCTGCTGGAAAGATGTGGCAAGAAGATCACAAGTTCAAGAAAGAAAGAAAGAAAGAAAAAAGAAAGAAAAAGAAAGAAAGAAAGAAAGAAAGAAAGAAAGAAAGAAAGAAAGAAAGAAAGCAGGCAAAATGGTGACATCCTTTGCCTCTGGTTCAATCCCCAGTACTGGAGAAAAAAAAAAGACAGAGGGAGGGAAAGATGCATTCGTGATGATAAACAGTCTCAGATTTGGTGAATAGTACTAAGATCTGGGAATCACAGAAGAAGGAAGAGGAGAAGGATATGATTTTTAGGAAAAACTAATCTTTTTTTCTGACTATACATAGAAATTGCCTTCTGCCCAATGTTTTCATTTTTTTCCCTCAGGTTCTAAACAAAATCGGTACTGTCAAACATGTCTTAGCACCACATAAACACTCAGGTACAGGGTAAATCCAAACATTGACTAGAAAGACAGTACAATTTCAGTCTGCACATAGCTCCAAGCAAATTATGTCACTGGTTAGTTAATGATTTCCAGCAATTCACCAGTCATTTTTTAAGTCTTTATAAACATGTGTTGAAAAGTGACAGTTTAAAAGTGTGGAGATTGCTAACATTTGGCATACTGTCTTGACCAACCTGGTGGCATGCACATGCTTGAAATATTCATTTAGATATCCCAGTAGTGGGTACTTAAATCTTGTCACACTGTCATGTAGTGCAAAGATCGTGTATGGGAAAATAGTTCCAGTTTGAAATGATTAGTAAAACAGCTGAAACCTGAGCTCTTTTAAAACAGTTATAAACATCACTATGCTTACTCTGTACTTTGTCAGAAATTGTGTCAATCAATACACTGCTGGATAGCCATCCTACCCTATCACAGAAGTAAAAGTTATTTATTTGATAGCTATTAAAGTATCTACATAAACATTTAGATGATTACAATGTTTGTGTAAAAATGGGTGCTTCCAGTGTGTTCAAAAGCTTTGCTCTATGATGCAGCCATTTGAAATTTATTTTCTACATCTCATTGTTTTGGAAGCACATTACTGTATCTCTGTTAGTACAATGTTAAGTTGTGGGTCATTTTCTCAATTTAATTTTATTGGTTTCATTTCAGCAAATACTTATAGAGTATGCTCTGTTGCCAGCACTGTTCTAGTTCTAAAAAATGAAGCATGAGCTACACATTCTAAATTCCTGACTGCATGGTGCTTTGACTTAGTTGGGTGCTTGCAGATGGGGAGAGAGAAGATTTGTTATAACAACACATTTTTGTCTCTAAATATTACGATCATACAAATAGACAGTTTGATGGGGGGGAATCTAGCAGAACGATGATTCTGTGGAGTATTAGGAAAGCCTTCTCTGAGTTGATGCTATTTGATGTAAAATCTAAACTCCGACAGGACGACAGTCAAACTAATACTTGGCGAGCAGAGGACTCTAGACAGAGGGAACAACATTTGCAAAGATCTTGAGGCATGATGGAAAATGATGCATTCAAGGGACAGGAAAGAGGCTGGTGTGGCCAGAATATATTAAGGAGAGAAAAGGGCATGAGCTCAGCAGGAGATTAATCCTTCCCTAATACCCTTGCAATGGAAAGAGAGTGGTGGGTGATGTGATTTAATGTGAGCCTTGAGAATATATCTCTGGCTGCTTGTGGAAGACGGAACTGGGGAGACAAAAAAGGAAACAGGAAAACAATTGAGAATGAATCAGTTAGTCTGAGCTAAAGCTAACTGAAGCTGTGTGTGCGGGTGATGAGAACAGGTTGGGTTGGAATGTGCATTAATAGTCTGGTCTACAGTGCTTTCTGAAGGACCGAAGGAAGGATATATTAAAAAGAAAAAATACATAAAAGATGATTTGGAGGGTTTTGTTTGAACTTTCTACATGGTAGTGTCAGTGAAATAAAGGAACACTGAGGAAAAAAAAAAAAACAAGTTTGGGAGATAAAATGAAGAGCTTGGTTTAAAAACTACCTGGTTTGAGGTAGCTTTTTGAACATCCTAAAAGAGCAATCTCATGAGTAGTCATAATTGTATCTCTGTAGCTGATGACAGGTTCAGGACTGGCGGTGTCATGGGGACCCCAGAAATCATGGGGACAGGGAAAAGTGTATGTGTGAGGCGCAGGAGACCAAACATTCTTGCAGTGTCAACCAATAAAATCAAATTGAGAAAATGGCCTGCAATTTAACATGGCACTAACAGAGATACAGTAGGGTGCCAACAGGGGGTTGGAGTGGGAGGGCCAGAGAGCTGGAGGGTAGAACAAGTACTCCGAGGATGGGATGATTGAGCAGTTGTGTTTGTTATTGGTAAAAACGATGCCTAAGTCAGGACCATGACTGGCAGGTGCTGAAGTGGAGGGCGGAGAGTACTGTGAGAGGGAGTGGCAGTGATCCTCCCGGGGAATGCTAATGCTGCTTAGAATGACTGTAGGAACGGAGATGGAGACCAAGGCAGAGATTAAGATGTTACTGCCACCGTGTCTGAGGCGCAGGGACGTGGGTGCCACTCCATGGCGGCAACCTGAAAGGATGGTAGGCACCAAATTTTGAGTCTGAATGGTTCTTTGAGAAAGAAAGTTAGTTTGAAAGTAAGGAAGTGACATAATCAGGAAACATCCTATGCCCAAGATGTGGGCAAGGGAGAGTTACTAAGAAATAGGGTTTTCAGAGGAGATGCTTGTTACAATTGGAGCATCAAAATCCTCTGGGAAACTTGTTAAAATACAAAATTCTGGGCCCTATCCCAGAGTTTCTGATCAGGAGGTCTGGGTTGGGGCCTGAGATTTTGCATTTCTGAGTACTTCCCAGGTGAGGCTGGTGCAGCTCAGTTGCAGGGAGGAGGTGAGCTATGGGGAGATGGCTGCCAACTGCACGCCAGGGTGGTGCCTTGGAAGTGTCGGGAGAACAGGGAGGGACGTGATGATGACTGAAATGATAGGCTAGGCTATGAGATGGAGGGTGCAGAAGCCAGAGGGGTGAGGTGTGCTGCGCTCAGTCTGCACGATCTCCAGAAAGAACGCAATCAGTGAAAGCCGGGTATTTCCAGTTACCAGGCAGCTCTTACTTTCATCACCTGGAAAGGTGATTGGTCCTGGAGGATAAAAGGACTCCAAAGTTCTACCTCTTCCTCCAGGGAATTTCCCAAGAGTGCAGGTTGGGAAGAAGCAGAAGACTTGACTTTGCAAAGAAAGACTGAGCAGAGGGAAGCCTGGCTGGAAAGTGCCACACAGCTGAGGACATACAGATCCAGGTACTGGCTCACCTTACACTTGGAGCCACTTAAAAACAAGTTAGGTTAAAAGATACTGAACATCTGTTTTGCATAATTGATAGTGGTGGACACTGCCATGGAATGGCAGGCTTTGCCCATTAGGATACGCAGGAAGGAGGGAAGTATGGTTCATTGGGACTCTTTCTACCGCCAATTATTTGGAGTTTTGATTATTTTCAGGCCCAGGTAGAGCCAAGTATTGAAACTCTATAATCTAGACTCTGTTGTACTCTCACTCTTTTGCAATGATTTCAGCTGTTTTTTTTTTTCTTCATTTCCAGAAAGTCTTCTCTTCCTGCTGGCAGTCAATAGCCCCAACCTTATATCTTACCACTCAGAAAACCCAGTAATGAATCTTCCCTTTCCCAATAGCCCCCCATAAATTGCAATGGTGCACCCATCCTTAAGCCAATCACTGCAGCCAGTGGGACACATGTTTCCATTTGGCTTGACTTGTCATGTACCCTAAAAAAAAGGAGAGCATACTTGGGGGTTTTCCATCAGATCCATCTGAGACAATGGATTAAAAGCAGAGAAAATCAGTTCACTAAAATTGTGTGTTACAATAAAAAAAATAGTTGCAATCACATTTGTTGAACAATTAGGTTCATAAATCATGTTATGAAGTGTTTTATGTGCATTCTCTAACTTACTTTCCACAAAGCCTAGTGAAGACTTTACTACTATTCTCTTGTTGTCAAACACTGAGGTTAAACCATTCCTTGGGCTGATGTGACTGTGAATGACAGGTAGGATTTGGAGGGAATGATGAGCCAGGAGCTAGGGCACAGTGCACCCTGTGTACAGGATGGGGGAAATGAGTTCTGCTGGAAGACCCCAGGGAGAGTCGCCAGGTGAGGCTGGACAGTAGAAGGTGGCCAAGGCTGAGGCACATTCTCACTGTCATGGTGGAAGTGTGGACAGTGGCCAGGAATGACAGACAGAAATCTAGGATGGGTGGAGGGTGTCAAAGATAAATCCCTCCCCACTCAAAGACTTCGTATAAGTGACGATGGGCTTAATGAGGCCTTGCTGAGCTAAGCTACTGTCATCACAATCCTTTACTCCCTCTGCAAATGAGTTAAAGCTGAAGTGGCACAAATGTTGGAGGAGGCAGAATTTGAATCACATGTCCTGTTCCTACCTCACTGACAAGTGTATGGAAGTAATCATATATTACCCATCTGCTTTTCGGTTTCACTCCACGAATCTGCTTTGTTTTGTTTACAGACCCACCCGTCTCCTTCATGGGGCAAAATTGTGTATAATTATGCTGAACTTGAGTAGGAAACATGTGATTATGATTCCAACCTCAGTCACACGAAGGTTCTTTTTGTTAGCTTTTGCAACACTTTTACGCAGGTTATGGAATGAGGAATCGACAGGGAACTTTCTGTAGTTGTGAAGTGCACAGAACCGTGCACCGTTTTCTTTGCTGCTGTCCAGATGGAAACCCCGTGGTGAAAGATACCCCAGGATCCCTGAGTGCTGGGAGAGATTAGAGCCGATGTGATGGATTCCCAGCTGCCCTCCAGAGGAGCCCCTCCTTTTCCTCTGGGTAGGCTTCTCTCTCCTTATTTGCTGTCAATTGATCATACCAGCTGTGATAAAATCCACTTCGCCTTAATAAAAACGACCCAGAGAGACTCATTCTATGTATCCCAACATCGCTTGCACAAGTGCTGATTATTGATCTGAAAACAGGATGTGCCTTAGCCTGGTCATGTTTAGCTTCGTTTTCCCCCTTCGGGTTTCAGGAGCAGTCACTGTTGCCTACTCCGGAATCGCCCTAGTGGAACGATATGATAGCGGACAGGCCAGGAAATCTCTCCTGTGTTGACAATGCATCATAATGAAAATTGCAGGGGCCCAAGTGTGTTCGCTGAACAGTTAACAACTCATGCTTTTCTCCTTGGTGTATCATATGCATCAGGCTTGCCGACTCTCATCATTAAATTCCATGTCTTCAGTACGGTTGCTAATTATGGTATTGAACAATTGATTTTGCATAACCATAGAGCCAAAGCTGATTTGACTGTCATTATCAAGAAAGGGAAAATGACAGTGGTTGCAGCTGGGTACCAAGGACCTCGATAGAACTGTTAAGGAAGCCAAAACTCAAAAGCATCTAATTCATCTTCCACTTGAGCTGCTGTGCCAGTTCCTCATTGTGAAGCGAGAAGTAGATATCTTGGCAATGACAACAAAGTGACACCGGGGCCCTGGTGACCTTTGCTTTTGTTCTGCAATTTCCATCCTCTTCAAATCACAAAGTTTACCGGCTGACGAGGTCATTTTGCCAAGGGCACGAAGCTCAGAGCTGTTCCAAGGTAGGTACAAGCTGTGCGTTCTGCCTCTTATTTTATTGTGGAAAATAAACCCTGTAATATTCTCTTCTATTCAATAGCCATTTATTGAGTGCCTGCCTGCTTTGAGAGTTCAACTAGGGCTGCGGGTTCAGGTGATTTCTATGCATCTTGTTTCTGTTTGTGATTCAAAGTACCGCGAGGATGTTTCCTGGGGTAGGCATTTCACGGTGGGCTAGATTCCTGCTCCACTCCGTGGTTGTCATAGTGTGCTATTGTGTCATCTATGCTCTCACATGAACCCTGGACTGAGGGAATCTACTGAGTGGTTGAAATTTCAGGAGCCATAACTGTCAAGTTGGGGAGGTGTTACTGGGCTCTGCACAGGTGGATTGGTCATCACTTTGCATTCATTTTTGGAGGCTGGGTTATATATAACTCAACAGTGGAGGTAGCACTTAGCATGTGCAGTGCCCTGGTTTCCATCTGCAGCACCACAAAGTGAGAGAGGAAGAGAGAGAGAGAGAGAGAGAGAGAGAGAAAGAGAGAGAGAGAGAGAGACAGAGATAGAGAGAGAGAGAGACAGAGAGAGCGGGAGAGAGAGAGAGAGAAGGAGGGAGGGAGGAAGGGAAGGAAGGAAGGAAAAAGAAAAAGTATTGAGGATATTGAAAAGCAAGATCTGGTTTGGCTGATTTGGTACCGCACTGGTAATGTTTGGTGATGGTGGTTATTCTGGATTGCTAATTTCACTGGATGAAGAAATGTCTATGCAATTAGTGAACACACTTTTGCGCATGTCTGTGAGTGTGTTTCCAGAGATAATTGGCATGTGGCATAGCAAACTGAGGGGGAGACCCACCTGAATGTAAGTGGCACCATCCAGTAGGCTGGGGCTGCCCAGAATGCAAGCAGAAGAAGAAGGAAACTGAAGCCCTCCTAGCCCATATTCTCCCTCTCAGTTTCCTGGCTGTTCTGACAACCTTCCTCTTCCACACCCATCCGCCATGATGTTTCTGGCCTAAAAGCCATGACACCAGCTGACCATGGACTGAAACCTTTGAAACCATGAGCTAAAATAAACTTTTCCTTCTGTGTTATTGTCAGATATATTTTTTCTTGTGACAGAAAGCTAGGACACACGGTAATTGAAGAACATTTAGACATCAGGCATTAAATAGAAGAAAAGAGATGTGTTCATAATTGTCTAGACATAACCACTGTACCATTTTGTTACTTTTTTATTTTACCTGTACATATGCATTTGCACACACACATAGGCACGCAATTTACACAATTACACTTATGGAATAGAAGTATACTGTTTCTATAAGCTATTTTTTTTTCTGACTAGAAGGATATCATGTGTATGTGGTTGTCTATTCCGTATATACATATCGAGCATCCAGTGTGTGCCTGAGGCTTTTCCAAGCATGGCAAATTGTGAACCAAGGCAAATTTTAGATTTCATTGAGGTACTTGTGTTAGTGGGGGTATAAAGAGAATCAAAACTAAATATACAAACAAGATGTCATAGATGGAATTTGAGAAATACTTTTATTTGGATGGGCATGGGGGGCTTCTGTCAGGAAATGAATTAAAGGGGAGGCTGAGTGACAGAAGAAATCAGTCATGGAAAGATTTGAGGAAGAACTTGCCTGGCAGAGAAGGACCAGCTAATACAAACACTGAAGGAAAAGGGAGCTTGATGGGTTGCAGGAATAGAGAAGTCCTGGAGTGGATGGAGAAGGGGAGGACAGTGTGGGATGAAGGAAGAGAAGATGGATACCACCAAAAAGTTCATTGAAATGAAAGATGGTAACGATTTGAACCAAAGCACTCAACCCATTACCCTAGAAAATGTTTATCCATATCATCAAGGGGTATTAACTTATCACAAAGGTACCTAATGAGTGAGAAAAACATAGCTACAGACTTTTGAGAAGAAGAGAACCCATATGAACTTCGGTTATATGTATTATTTTTTTTTAATCAGAGATGAGGTAACTCCATTAGCCACTAGCAAAGTTGACATTGGAAAGAAAGACTAAGAATGAAAAAGACAATGTGATGAGAAAATAAGGTAGGAAAAGAGAGGGGAGAGGGAAAAATGAAAAATAGATGTCAAGTAATTTGTAGTATATGGTAATGCCATTTAAAATGTCTACTCAGAGCCAGATGCCAGCCCTCTCCTGTGAGTTTGCACCATTCGTGGACTGTGGGGGAGGAGAGAAAGAAGTCAACAAGAAGCTAAGACCTCCTATGAGTCGGCACCATGCATGGGATGACTGAAAGAGAGGCAGACACAAGCCCCTTCTGGTGCATAGGCAGGGAGACAAGAAGAACCAACGTTCCTCCCCTTCACTCCCTCCCTATAAGCAACTAGCTGATCTGGAGGAACACAGGCTGGGATGATAACTAGTAAGGTAAAAAAACAATTTAATGCTTGTAGTGTTTAGTGTTTCACTGACTTTGCAGGCCTAAAGCTGGTAATCTGATCGTCTATTTATAGGGTAACAATACTAAATGTAGCATATATGGGGATCTCCTTCTGAAGGTGGTGGCCATTCTTAATTCCCTATTATCTTGTTTCAAAATCCTGTATCATTCTCATTGTTTTGTTTGGTTAGGTTTTATTCTGTTTTATCTTGTTTGATTTTGCTGTATCTGATGGCATGGGCAGCTATTCTGAGGATAGCAAGATTTATTATGGTAGCCATTTTGGATTTACTACTATCTTGCTTTAAAGTCCTGTATTACATTCATTGTTTTGTGTTTATTGGCTCTATTCTCTTTCTGTTTGTTTGATCTCACTATGTCTGAAGGTCTGGGCAGCTATTTTGAAGACAACAAGAGGTATTATGGTAACCATTAGTGATTTTCTATTGCCTTGTTTTGAAATCCTGTGTCACTTACATTGTCTTGTTTTGATTGGCTTTATTCTGTTTTGTTTCACTTGGTTTTATTCTCTCTAAAATAAAATTTTAAAAAAATGTCTACTCAGCATCTCCTGTAACAAAAGTA
Organism: Dasyprocta punctata; assembly: GCA_004363535.1. Classification (NCBI taxonomy): domain Eukaryota; kingdom Metazoa; phylum Chordata; class Mammalia; order Rodentia; family Dasyproctidae; genus Dasyprocta; species Dasyprocta punctata. Next base: position 24,561 of record RJWM01002277.1, on the reverse strand, counting down.
ATTTACATTCTCTAGCGTTGTGTCATTAGTAAAAATTATCTAATTACTAAGGATTTACAAAAAAGTACAAGATCCAGTGGCTTTATTCATGGCTATAAGGGTTATTTTGTCTGAACCATGCTGGAACCACATTAAAATATGAAAATAAACAGCATAGGGTCTCAGGCAGGAGAAGTTTCACAGAATAGCAAGATGTCATCTCAAAATCACTTTCTGGGTAATTACATAGGAAGGGTTGGGTCCAAGCTCTCTTACATGCATTTAACTATTAGTTGAAGCCAATTGTAAGTAGAGAATCTGACTTTCATGCCTTCTCATAGTTTATTTTTACACCCTTTCTTCTGATTATTCCCTTTATCTATCCTCAAATTATTGGCTAGTTGCCCTCTCTATAGTAATGAGAGAGAAGAGAAAAGATATATATATTTGGGAGATTCAGAAACCAAGTGACAGCCTTTTCACTCAGACAATTGTCTTCTGGGTGGGAAATATATGGAAATCTTGTTTTGCCCAAAATATCTAGGCAGTAACTGAATGTATTTATGGAATAAATTCTGAACATTAAGACAGAGTACGAGTTGTGATTTGAATACCGGTCTGACATCTGTTCCAATACCTTATTAATTTATGCAACCTCTAGGTGCCTCAGTTTTGTCATCTGCAAGATGGGGGTGGGGTTACCAATCTTGCAGAACTATTGTAAAGATATCATCACTGTGAAAAGTGCCTCGCATCCAGCAAGCATTCGTTTTCTTCTCTCCATGGCTTTTTATTGATTGGTTGTTACAACCAGTCTTGCACTTTTCCCCTGAAACCTATTTCTGTGCAAACATAGCCACATGTGTGGAGACCAAAATGCTTCCTAGCTTCTGTCTCTGTTGTCACCTGTCCACATGTCCACGAAATCCTGCTGCCACTGTGTGGATGAAGCTTTGCAATTTTGTGCCTTGAGTTCCTTGGGCCAGTTTGGATCTGTCATTCAGTTAAAGGCCATGGAGTATGTAAATAATGACATCTCTTAAAATGTTTTTAATCCCTCATCTTGATGGGTGCTTCTGGGTTTTACATTTGTCCTTTGAGGGAGGAGAAGGAAACTAATAGCTCCTCTAGGTGACAGGCAATTACACACCAAGAGCTACATTAGTACCAGGTATCACACTTAGATGTCTTGCGAAAGTAGGCGTGCAAAATCTCACCCTTCTGTCTCATGGTGCAAAGAGAAGTTAGTGCACTTTTTAAATTACAGCTAAATACTGCGTTATCAAGGAAACAGAAAGCTCTTGCTGACTCAGCCAGTTTCAAAATCACCTAGAAACGGAGTCAGGCAAGATGTTTTAGTTTAAACAGCAAGTTCCTAGAAGCCATCGGCTAATTTCTTTAGTTCTGAAAAAATAGATTCTGAAAATTTTTGTCACCTTTTCTTGCTGTTGTTATTGCTGTAGTTTTTAAGAAAGTGTGGAATTTGAATTTTCTTAACCTGTTGTTTTTTCTGACATCACTCCTCTAATTGATGTTTCTCTTGATAAAGGGTTATATTTTCCCAATTCTTTGTAAACTTCATTTTTTTAAATTAGAACTAGTCATTTTGAATTTTATAATGTCCCGTGATGGATTTTGCTATATTTCCTTAAATATTGTTGGACTTTGTCCTGGGATATAGTAAAATTACTTGGCATTAAATTTTAAGTTTTGTGATTTTAGGTCCAGCACAGTCACAGTCTTTATTTGGGGTAACTCTTACTAAGTGATCTATCCAATGCCCTTATGTCTTGGTGCCTACCTCCCCAAGCTGGTCAGAACACAGCTATTCCTGGTCCTCTACCCCTTTCCAATACTGATTTAGAACAAATTTTCTCATGTATTTGCATTTTTGTACTCCGACAAAGATGTGAGGAACCCTCAATAGGTCCTTGCAGTGTGTCTTTGTGTATCTCTCTCATCTCTGCTATTCTGTGCCACAAATTTTTGCCATTTGAACTATGCAGTATGTCTCTAAATTCTAAAATATGTAACCCTTAACTTAGCAAAATGGGTGAGACATTTTACTTCTTTTTCTCTAAACTGAGACCTGAAAACTCACCCCTAGAAAATACCGGGAAAATGATAAGACACTTAGCAACAACAACAACAACTACTACTACTTTTAGCCAGAACTAACCTGCACTGACAATTGGCCAACGACTGAAAACCAATGTTTTATATATTCTGTCTGATTTTCCAGTTATTTAAAGTAAGATCATTATTCCAGTCTCTGATATGCAGTCACGGCTTCGCAATACCTTCATTAACATTGATGTAGGCAGCCCTAGTTTTATTGGTTCTTTGGCCAACATTTTTTTCTATTATCTCATGCCTTCCTTCTGTTTGGATCTATTTTAATTTTGCTGAAGTGGATTCTGTCAAGTGGTTCTGGAGAGGTATGCTTTCCAAATCCTTGCATGTCTAAAACCATTCTGTCTTTCCTTCCTTTGTTGGCTTGGCAAACAAATCTATGCTCAAAATGGATACACCTTGAAGACATTGTTCTATTGTTTCTGAGAATGTAGTGTTTCACATAAGATTTCTGATAGCAGTTTGCTGACAGGCTGTTTTTACCTCTTTCAGAGCATTGAGAATTTTTCTGTTTTTCTTGGAACTCAGAAGTACATGTGGTCTATGAACCAAAGCACAATTGTTTTGATGGGAGAAGGATGGAGAACTTTATTTTTAAAATCTGGCATTATGGAGAAAAGAAAAGAAAACTGTAGAGAACTGTTTTTCCTCCCCCATGTGTCTTTCTGAATTCTTGCTTACACGCGGGTTTTCTCTGATGCCTTTGGCCTGCCTTGGTCCTTGTTATTTCCATTTTCACGCCCTGAACTTCCTCGTCCAACCAAGTTGTGCCCTTGTCCTACTTTCATAGGGCATCAAGGCTTTGGAATGAAACCTACATCACTTGTTCAGTAAACAGTCATTCCTATTGTACTTAGAAACACCTTATTTTCCTTATAAAAAATTAGAGTTGTCAGACAGTTACCTATAACTTAAAGGTTTTCACAGCTCAGTGTACAAATGTTCTGAAATTAGACATCAGCTTTACAGCTAGGTCTGAAAGAAAAAATATTTCAGGTAGAAATCCCAGGTCTAAAATGTGGATGACATATACTTACTGGCAAATGTTATAGCCTATAAAAATTAATTTGAGGCTTAAATAGACACAAAAGAATGATATTAGAGGGTGATAATGTATCAAAGGGAACATTACAACGCCCATTTTCATTTTGTGAATCGTTCTCAAATTATGTAATGTCATCAAAACTACAGCCTTGCTTGCTAAGGCCACAGCCATTGATTAAGAGCAGTTAAAATGGCTTTGTCTCTCTCTCTCTCTCGCTCTCTCTCTCTCTGTGTGTGTGTGTGTGTGTGTGTGTGTGTGAACCCCTCTGTCTGCTGTGGTATAATGTAAGGAGTGGCTATTCCTTTCCTAAATATTCTACAGAAAAGAAAATAAAAGATAAAGATAATCTGGAATGGAGGCTCGTTATAAGAATCTCATTTCTGAAATGCAAGCTTCAACATCATTCCACTGTAGTGTATTCCGACAGATGTTTGATCTGACACATGGGATGTGAGAAAAGGACAAGTCATCTTCTCTTGGAAATTTAACACTGTGTACAATGAGGCATTCACGTCAATGCTTTGATCAACAGTATTGGTTTCTGTCCCTCCCTATGGCTATGGTTTTCAGTGCCAGGAGTCACAAGAACTGAAAAGAGTTTATTAGGGATTTCTGTATTCCTAGAATTTCTCAACAAGTCACAGAATTCAACTGTATGTTCAAGAAGGTAAAAAGTAAAGAATACAAAAGAAGGTTGGGGAGGTAAAATAGAAGATAACAGGAGAATACTTATTTAGGGATTAAATTTAGAAAATGGTAAAAAAATTTTTTTTTTGAAAATGGTAAAAGTTGCCTCCAAATTTCTGGTCCATAAAAACACAGCTTCTCTTAGTTTCCACTAGCTGATAAGTGTGTTGGTGTTTGGGTTTCATTAGCAGGTGTGTGTTTAGGGTGTTTTGGGTGAGCCCAGGCTACAGGGAGTCAATGCTGCCAGAATGCTGGGTGAATACAGATGTCATTGCATCAAAGAAGTCCTGGGCTGGGCTTAATCAGTGCACCCATCTGTCACCTCTGGGCTCAGTTGCTTCATATCCTAGCTGGTGTACTGTCAGTTCTGTCTAACTGGGGGAGAAACTTTGAACAGGCCAGATACAGGGAAGTTTTATTTACAAAAAAGGGAAAAAAACAGAATCAAGGATTTCTATGTTGGGAGAAAGAATTTAGGACAGCATAGATGATTAATTTCATAAATGGAAGCTGGGTATATTTAAATTGGCACTTTTCAACAGTGCCAATTTTCAATCAATTGTGAACCGCTATAGACCTTTCGCAAGCAATAAGGTAGCACAAAGCAAGAACTGTAGAGAGGGTCCTGGACCTTAACTCAGGCATGTTGCCCTGGGGAGCATATTCTAAGGAAGCAATTCCACAGAAGCAGAAAATCTATATGCAGGAAAATATTCATTATCGTAGCTTTATGATAAAGACTACAAAAAACTCTCTGAGAAACAAAATATGTATACAGCAGTTGTGAAATTGTTTAGTAAATTATGAAACATTTAGTCTATGGAGTATTATTCAGCCATTAAAATTATATTTATGAAGACCATGAAAGATAAAGAAAAATGTTTATACTCTGATGTTAAAGGAAACAGTGGAATTGAACTATTATGTATATTATGATTGCATCTGGTTAAGAATGTGCACGTGAGTGGAAAGAAAATGTGAAAAACTATATAGTTTTGTGAGTTTGGAAAGCTTGTGGATGAGGTTTTCTTCTTTTGCAGAACTGTGTTTAGTAAATGTTAAATACATGTTTAATAAAGTGCAATGGAAACGGAACCAGTCAAGGGAGACGAAAACAGTAAAGAGTAGGGTAAAGAGGGTGTAGGTGGAAATGTTATTGGATGTTCTTGGAAATTTTCTTGTTTTGTTTACTTTTGAGATCACTGTATGTATAATATAAACTATCTTTTATCTTAAAAATGATTACATGGGTTTTGTGACTCCAAAGGAGATATTTTAAGCCTGAGGACTAAAGTAGTTTTTTTTTTTTTTTTTTTTTTTTTTTAACATCAGCGTCAATTACAGAGGTGAAGTGTCAAAGCCACCAACTTCCTGGGTGTCACAGAATTGCTATCTCCCTATTCCCCTCCTATGGTTCCCAACTTTGTCCATGCCCACAAAAACTTGCTTCTATATGTTTAATGTATACAATCATAGACATAACGTATATATGAATTCTTAGGTCTGAATGCATATCTGTGTGTATGTTTTCACCTTTCCAAATTTATGGATTTTTACACATAGAGAATAATGTATACAGCATATCAGCACGGTGCATTTAATAGTTACCATGTGGAGCCTGTATGGCCACCACTTAGCCTGAAAACTGGAATACTGTTTACACCTTAGAACCTCTCAATCATGGCCCTCTCTCTTCCACTAATAGCAACTAAGATTCTGGAGTATTTCCCTGCATTTTGGGGGGGCTAATCCCTCCCTAGTTTTGCGTGCTATTCCTCATGAGTTCCACGTACATGGAATTTCTCTAATCGTTATTCTTGGTTCACGGCACTCTGTCATAAGTGTTCTACACAGTCCTCTGTTCTCACCTAATTCCATAAAGATGCGATGAAACTCATGAATCCACTGCCTAACCCAAGAACTCAGCCATTATCACTAACTTCTAGCTTCCTGTATACTCCTCAGTCACCCGATTCCACTGCCTGCTCTGCAGGAGTAATCCTGAGTTGTGTATTATTTTTTCCTCTTTCTTTTTAGAACTAGTTTTATTAATTATATATATGTTTCTTTAGACAATATTATGTTTAATTTTGTCTGGTTTTGAATTTGCATGGGTGGAATTATATCGCATGTATTCCTTAGCAACTTGATTTTTTTTCACTGAAATTATGTTGTAAAGTTTCGATCATAGTGATGTGTATATCTATAGTTTGTTTACTCTCACCTCTAAGTAGTATTTGACTATAAATACACAACAACTTGTTTATTCAATTTTGTGTTGATTGGCATTTGTGTATCTAGTTTTGAGAATTAAGAGCAATGCTGTTTTGAAGAATTTTGAACATGTGTCTGAATACACAAATACAGGAGTTTCCTAGGTTACACTCTGGAGGAACAGCAAATACACATTTTAGCAGGCTTTGGAAATCAATATTTAATCAAAGTTGAGACCAAACATAAATGCCATCAGCATATAATCATCAGTTATAAAATCTGCAACTTACATAATAACATCATTACCAATTCAACCTAAAGTTTAAACAGTTACATTTTAAGCATTCAGAATGGCATACATTTCTCAGTGTTGCTGATTAATATTAATTCTGTTGGTGACACTGTAGTCATGATACTGCATTTTTACAATGGGTGGTGACTTGGAATTGGGCGTCATTTTCCTCACTCCGTTGGTACCCTAGGGAGTATATTGTAGTCTCCATGAGGAGTGTGGCCGATGTTACCATGCATTTCCTTCTCTATGGTAACAGACTACCATAGAGACAGTGCCTCCCTTCAATTCTTGGACTTGAAAATTTGGACTAGTGATGGTGCCATTTCACTGAAACAAGTTAAAGCTTTGGGTCTTGCTTGAAGAAGTTTACATTTGTTTGCAGAAGTAGTTTTACGACTGACACTGGCATAGCTTAAATTCCTAATATTTTGCCTTTAATTTTTTCTGCACCCATCAAATTGGGTTTAGAAATTTAAACTTTGGGTGTAGAGATGGGGCAGTGCAGCAGCGTGGTTAGCATTTAACGTGGAAAAGAAGTTGAATGGAAGTTTTCATCTACATTTCAGCCTTCAGCGCATGCACAATAACTTTAGATTCATAACTAGAGTGGAATGAGGGGAGAATGGTTTTTCAGCAGGCATCAGGGAAGAAACACTTGCTTTCACAAGGGACATAGTTTGGTTGTTTCTGCAATAGCTTTTAAGAATACATTATGTTATTGTGCTACTAGCACATCCAGTTTACTGACATTGTTTCCTGCAATGTGTAGTAGTAAAGCTTTTGTTGTTGTTTCTTTTATTAACATGCAGCAACTGCTCTTCTGATATTTTGAAAAAAACATCTTGTGACGCCAGGCATGGTGGTGAATGTCTATAATCCCAGCATCCTGCATGGCTGAGGCAGGCGGATTGCAATCCCAGCACCCTGGGAGCCTGGGCAGTTTAGAGAATAAGTGAGCCCTGCTTGAAAATAAAAGAATAAAAAAGGGCTGGGGGATTAGCTCAGCACAAAGGTCCTGATTCAGTCTCCATTCCTGAAAACAAAACAAAGCAAAGCAAAACAAAATGCTGGCTTTCATCAGGACAACTCAAATTTGTTTCAAAATCTCCTTCATGTCATGGCGATCGACTCTGGTGGAAGAGTAACAGAAGTGGTTCAGTATCATTGTTTATGCCTGTAATTCTATAATATCACACTTGAAAACTCAAGACACCACTGTAGGATGTGAACAAAATGTTGCCCACACATACTTTCTAAACAAGTCCTAGTTTTAGCCTTACAGTTTCATCGTTAATGACAATTCATGTCAACTAGTTTTTCCTAGAATGAAGCAAAATGACTAAAAAATTCACCCAATGGGTGTATTTAGACACTGTATCCAACAGTTACAGCAAACACATTTGTTATGATTTGAATTTTAAATGTTCCCAAAACTCTTGGGCTAAATGTTGGTTGCGAACACAGGCTCTTGTGGGGTGATTGGACCATGAAGGTTCTCACTTCATCAATGGATTAATCAGCAGTGATGGAGAGTCTTTTAGATATTTTAATGATGTATAGAGCCTGCCGCAGCACACATGCCATAGGTTCACCACCCCTGGATTAACGCATCGACAGATTCACAATTTGATGGCATTGTTGAAAGATGAGAGAAACATAGAAGGTGAGGCTTAGTCAAAGATAGCTGGTCACGGGAGTGTGATCTCTGGACTGTTTTGTCCCTGGCTCCTTCCTCAGTGGCACTTTGTCTCTCTCTGATTTCTAGTTGCCATGAGGAGAGGGGCCTTGCTCTACCATTCCCCGCCACCATGATTTGGTAGCTTGCTATGGTCCCATAACAATGGAGACAGTTGACTATGGACTGAAATCTTTGAAACCAAGAGCTACAATGAACTTTTCCTTCTGTGGCAGTTTAGCATGGTGTATTAACTGGATTAGCTTTGGGGCCCATCCTGAGTGGAGCACACTAATGGGGCTATCTGGGTGGTTCACAGAGGCATTAACCACACGACACGGGTTTTGCTGGCATGCGGAATGCGGGATTCACTAAGATTTCAAAGGAAGGCCAGAGAGGCCAGGCGAGGAGCCCCTAAGCGGGTGAGGCATGAAGCTGGAGGAATGAGGTCACAGGTGCAGTGGAGACCCCAGGAAGTTAGAGATGCCAGGAGCATGGAACGTCCACCAAGGAAAGTTGCAAGCTGTGAGTGAAGCCACCCCAAGTGAGAGGCCATGTGGGCTGCAATGGGCAAGGCCATCCCGGTAAGGCTGCCCAAGACCTTCGGGGCTCACATTTTACTGCTGTGTGCCCCAGGCTGATGTGGAGCTACAAGACTTAATGTTTGCTCTGCTGGGTTTTGATCTGATTCTTTTCTATCCCTGCATTCCTCTCTTTTGGAATGGGAGTATTTGCCCTGGGCCATCGTACCTTGGGATTTTATAATTTGCTTTTTATTTTTACAAAAGTTCACAGCTGAGAGTTTTCAAGTCTCAATAGAGACTTGGATGTGGACTTTTGAAAAATGCTAGAACTGTTGAGACTTTGGGGGAAGGTATTATTCCATTTCCATTTGTATAAGAGATAGTTGTATTTTGTTAGGCAGATTTTTATGAAGTTGCTGTTGTTTTTGTTTAGAGGTCAAGTAAGGTTTCAGGAGAGGGGTTGGGTATGAAATTTTTTTTTGTTTTTTTTCTGTACCTGGACTCAAACTCAGGACCTTGCACTTGCCCGAAAGGCACTTATGCCTCTGAGCTGCATTCCCAGCCCCTGGATATGAAATTGACAAGAGGTGGGATATGACAGCTTAGGATGGAGGGCAAATTTGATTGGCTTTGGAATCCTCCCAGGGGGTTGATGGAGCATATTAGTGGGTGTGTCTGGGTGGGTCATAGAGGGAGATGGACACGAGCCTTTGGGAACCAAGAGTAAAATGTTTTTGTTTGGATTTGAAATGTTTCCTTCTTCTCTATCTCTCTGTCTCTGTCTCCTCTCTCTGTGTCACTCTGTCTCTCTGTCTCTCTCTCTCTGCTTCATGGTCCCATAAAGTGAACCACTGTACCCTACCATGCCTCTCTGCCATGATTCTCTGCCTCACCACAAGCTCATATCAATGGAGCCAGCTGACCATGGGTTAAAACTTTGGAAACCACGAGTCAAAGCAAGTCCATCACCTTACGAAGTTGCTATTCTCAGATATTCTGTGATGGCACTTAAAAGGTGACTCACATGGTATTCTTCCAAACATGGGCAAAATTTAAATATTTTTTGCTTCACAAAATATATCACAAGTAAGGAGAGCCATTCACAGTGAAATTAACCTGAAAATCAATAACTTAAAAATCATATATCTATACACTGTATTTTAAAATTTAAAAATATATACTTGCAAAGTAAACCTTGGATCAGAAAATAAATCACATTTGAAATTAGGAAACATCTTGTGATGACAGTTATGAAAATGCTACATGACAAGTACTGTGACATTAAATGAAAACTATTTTGAGTGAAGCGTTTGGCCTGAATGTGCTGAAATTTCAAAAGTAGAAAATCTTAAAAAAATCAATAAGCTAATCATCCAAATTAAAATTACAAAATGACAGCAAAAATCTCAGAAACACAGCATTTATAAGAGCACAAATTCATGAATATGATTAACATTTGTATTATAGAGGATTTTAAAAGACAAAAAGTTATTTGAAAAGACTAATTAGACAAACTTGTGAGACTAAAGAAACAAAAAGAAATGGCATAAGTTATGTAGAGACTATACAAGGGGACATAAACAGAAACTGCACACAAGAAAAGGATAAAAGATTATTAATTTATAGACATTTTCATGAAAGTAAATTAGCAAAATTGATGAGATAGCCTATGTTCTATGAAAAGCTGAGGTATTATGTAAAAAGCATAAAATACAAATATAATCACAATGTTCTAGGAAAATGTAACTCACTAAATCTGACTCAAGAAAGAATGGGAATCTATACATTAAGAGTTATATTAGTAGTCAAAATTTTTTCCACAATGTGAACTCAAGGACCAGATGATTTCACTGGAAAGTTTCACCAGGCATTCAAGGAAAAGGTACTTCCAACAGGAAATATAAAGACAAATGATGCTTTCAAACTCTTTGAGACTAGCTTAATCTTCATACTAAGATTTGAAAGGATTATTCAAGAAAAGAAAAAAGATGGGACGCTTACTAATGTAAAAGCACAGAAAAAACTGTTAGTACTCGAATCCTGCAGTATATGTGGATAATACATCATGGCCACTTTGGTTTGACCCAAGAATCCAAAACCTGTTTAACATTAGAAAAAGTAATCCATTACATCACCTAGATTTTAAAAATTCACGATTATCTCCACAGATGCATAAAAATTTTATGCAAAATTTAACCTCTATTCATTCATGATTTAAACTCTGCACAAACTATGCAAGTTCCTTAATCCATAACAGTATTTACGATTTATACCAAGTCTCATGCTTAAAATGCAGTGGGAAACAGACTCCTATTCTCCTTGCAGTATTTGTTGGAGATTCCAGCCAGCACAATAAGCCAGGAAAAGGAAATAAAGGGACGTTAAGGAAACATAGCCGTCATTTCTCAACTATGATAGTGAGCATTATTAGAATTCATAGATTTTCATTGTGTCTATAATTTTTTAATTTTGCTAAAAATCATCATTCCTTTTTATGAAGAAAGAAAAATTGATGGCAATTAAATTTTGAAACTGCTCTAATAATTGTTCTGTATGCTGTGTGAATTATCCTTTACTCTATACGGGGAGATTTGTTATTTTCTCCAATCATTTTTGGGTTTGGGGGAGCTCTCTTGCCCTCAGTTTTATTTTTCCATGTACGGTAGATAATTATTTTTCACCCATGGTAGTAATGACACGTCACACACTGTTTATCTGCTTGTGAATACTTTTATTTCTTTTTGTATAGCACTTGGTTATTTTGCAAGTAGATTTATTTTGATTTTTCCTCCCATAATGAATATGAATATCTAGTTTATGATCTCTTGATCTATTTCTGTACTTTTTTGGTGTACGCAATAGTTTTTATTTCCAAAACCTAGTGATAGTGTCATGTTGTAAAGACATTTTAATGGACAGTTACACTTAGCACATGTAGCTATGACTAAGTTCACTCATTTGTACACAACGATGATTGCTACCTAGAAAATAATGATTAGAAGTCGGGTTCTAAGATGCATTTCAAGTTCTGGGATGTTAAAATATGTAAAAGAGTACATTATGAAACTGCTTAAATATAAGAAATTTTAGCAAATTTTCAGGGTATAGATCAATATAGAAAAATGTTTGCATTTCTTTACCAGCAATAGGTACTAATTTCAATTGAATAGGGGCTGCTGGTTTTTTGCCCTGTAAAGTGAAGTGAAATGAACCACACAAAGACATTCTCTCATTTCCTTCCTTCTCTTCCACTTTAGGTACAATGGATGATCAAAAACATGGTGAATATTTACATCAAAATTATTACTGTAAAAGATATATCAACATTAATCTTCCTTAAAATATTCCATCATTTTTCAAACACATTTATCCTATCATTCTTGCCCCTTTCTGAAACAGTTCTGGAAGTCGTCTTTGGTATCTTAACAAGGTGCCATTAAAAATATGTACAGTGGATACTGCTGCCTAGTATCTTCCAGCAGAAAAGCAGGCTTGTAGTAATATCATTGTGGTGTGTCCTTCTCCACTTTATATATGGAACCTGACACCATGATAACTTCCGGCTCTGTTCCAAATTCAACATGACCATTAAAGGTAAAAGTTCTGAATCAGTTCAAGAGACGAAGGCAACCATGACAGCACAGCTAAACATACTCATGAAAGAGGACTTCCAGGACTGCTTCAGAAAGTGGCAAGAACATGGGATGGGATATGTGTGTTCTAAGTGGGGGGCAGAGTCGAAAGGAGAGGAATGACGATATGTCATTCACTGCAATAATTTTTCAAAAAATTAAGCACACTGTATTTTTTGATCATACCTAATACTTTCCCAACCCTTCCCACTCCAACAGACACCGGAAGTCAGGTACCTTTTGTCTCTTCAGGAGTTTCTTAGGTTACTTTTGTAACATTCTGGGTCCACAATCTCTAATTGCTGGAATCTGTCCAGGACTGGACTTGGGAAACTGAATTATATTTGGTTACAGTTTCTTTCTAGTAGAAAGATTCAGTTTAACATTTTCTAAATCTCTTTGAATCTCTTATACTTAACATGCATGTTTTTATTTTGACTTTCAGAAAACAAGGTGATGAAGGAGATTTAAGTCAGTAATAGTTCTATAGAGGAGGTGGAGAATTACATAGAGTCCCTTTCTTAGTTTCATCACTTACAATCTTCATAACTTCATTACTGTAATAAGTACTTCTACAAGCCCTGCCATTTAAAAGTTAGTTTAAATAAATTATCAAAATGTTTGTTATTGGAACTAACTCTCAATGATCTAAAAAAAAAGCTTTTGAATATACCAAGTACATTGGAGGTGATATCTCTTGTATATATTTTCCTTTAGTTGTGTCAGTTCTCTATGATATCCCACATCAAAAGATAATTTGAAAGGATACCCTTTTCTTGAACTACTTTATACCAGATCCTTTCAGATAACTTCCAAGAATTGATTATCTAATTTTATCTTTCATTGAATAAATTCCAATGAGAGTCACTCTTTGATTGACAGATCTTTTGCTACTTCTCTTTTTGGAGGCTGTCCATTTATAAAACTCTTACACCAAAAAATCACCTGCCTAATGATGCAGGTAGGAAACTTACTTTTAGACACATGGATGCTTATCTTTTCTCTCTTTCTCCAATTATCTCTGCAACCATTTTAGGCACATTCTCCCTGGGGGATTCTTTCGACTTTGTCAGGTAATGTTCCTCTCTTTGTTCCTCACACAATATGGTTTTCTTATCGAAGATACCTATGCTAGGCTCTTTCTTTTCCCATCTTAGCTACTGTGTTGTGAGTGGCCAAGCAAAATAAGATGCATTTACTGTATTTCTTTGGAAGAAAATGCTTGTCAAAATAACACTATCCTGCTGTATGTATCTCTTCCCGAAGTGACACAACTGACTGCTTTATTGAAAAAAGAATGTTCATTCTTTGTAATGTCGTGAAGCCAATATAACCAAGGAAGAGAAAAAGAAGCATCATTTAGTTTCCATCACTAGCAATCAGATGTAAAATATAGGAATACCAAGACACTTTGATGGAGTTTTCAATATGATAGAGAACTTGGGATGGAGCCCTTTGATAGAGACTGTATGACCTGTGTATGTGTTAGATATGTTCATCAATTGTTCTTTCTTTACAGGAAAGTTATTGGGGCCAATAAACTATAAACTGCCAAAAGGTCAATTTTATGGTTATTTCCTTGGTCTACTATGTGAGCAGGCTTACTGTGGAGCAGAGCTGAAAGTAGGAGAAGTCTTTCCGAGGTCAATTTTTCATTTTGATCTGTGACAAGTTGCTTTTCCCATCTGTTTACCCAGGGCAATGGCAGAATTCTCATGAATTGTTTGACATTTACTTCCAGTTAAGCTTCTTCTGCTGTTGATAGCAGCAACTCTGTTGTGACAGGGTCGAATTGAAGTTGGGAGTACGTGTTCTGGACTCAACAGTCTTAATTTCTTCATCTGTAAAATGGGAAGAAGAATGTACCTACCTTAGTGAGATTAAATGAGAAAATTTATGAAATCGTATAGTACAAGAAAGAGATGCAATAAATAGTCAACCCATGTTAGTTATTATAGTCAATAAGCAGATGAGTGAAGGCATGTATAATAGTAGTTATAGGATCAAGGTTACAGACTGATATTTGTCACATGTGATACCAACAGCCATGTTATGAAAGAGGTTTGTATTGGGCTTACTAAAAACTGAAATCTATTCTGAATTATAGAAGGTTCCTGAATAAACATGGAGCTGAAATGAGTTGGACACAATTACAATATTAATTCACTGACTGTAGAAATTATTTTAATCTTCAGAGAGAAATATAAGCTAATGCAATGAATGGAAGTGAAATGAAATAACCCTGAGAACAATGACTAATTAATGAATAGATGATTAGAAAATTCTTTTAAAGTGCTTTGGGACCTAGATCAAAGCTTTTGGCAAATGGTTGAGTATTTAGAAAATATTAGATGTTTTATAAAAGGCTGTTCAGCCTAATGCTGAGAATCCACAGCAAGCAAACAAAACCCAAGCAAGGAGGAGATGCTCAATTATAATCAGTAAGTTTAAAAATCGCTTATCATTCATCTATCCATCTTCATCAATATAACCTCCTAAAATAACACAAACCGCTAATCAGACAGAATAATGGATCCCGGACCACAGGAAGTGACATCTGGAAATGTCAAGCAGTCAAGGGAAGACACTCCTTCTTTGCCGTGAGCATCACAGGCCATGGGTTAACAATCCCGTAACCCCGACGGGTGTCCCTTCCATTTGATGTAAAAGCCCCACAAATTTAACATGACAGAAGATAAGCCTGAGCGCTTGAAAAAGCCATTAAGTCTTAATTTCCTTAGTGAAATCTTCCCTCCATCATCTTGTTAGATGCGAGCCCCGCAGGAAGGTGAGGACGCCGTGCTCAGACACGCTGAGGGTCCAGTGTCGTGAATTGCAGCCCGCCTCGTGTCTTTCAACTTCCAGTAAAAGCTACCCATTCATAAGCACCTGTTTCTAGAAATTCTAAAAGAAGGAAAGGGCAGGTTGTGAGTGCAGGTAGATATCTGAACAAATAAAAAATAAAATATTTCCCAGGAAACTCATTGACTTTTAGAAATACTTTGAACAATAGCCATGACCACTGGGGTGCTGTAATGACATGCCCCATTATAAAATGTAACACTAAGTAAACGTGGGAGTGGAAATTTAACAATTGAACATTTAATGGCTGCAATTATGGCAAAAGAATAATGAACCTATTAGACAGGAGAACTGGCAATTACTCTACAGCTTATTGGAATACAGCTGTGAAAAAGTAATACAGTAGCATACTTAAGAATGGTTATTAAGAGGGGATAATGCATTCTGTTTACACTGACAGAAGCAATTTTTCTTCTGAAATGAAATGGCGCTTTTTGGCTATCAGACATATGAACTCAGATATGATGAATCCTACTATTTAAAGGTAATGCATTTTCAGATATGCCTCTCTAGCTGGAAATGATGTTTCCACTAAGACCATAAGGGTGAGATCTTTTTGGTGAAAGAAATGGAAGAAGATGTCAAAATGGACTTATAAATGCTAAATAAATCACCTGGAGAAAAGTGAGCTAAATTTTAACTGATTCAAATAGCTACAATAAATGAAACAGCTACAAGTTCAAAGATGAGGCTTGTCAAAAGAAGGTGTGCGGGACAATTACATGATCTATGAAATCATCATTTTGGTGCCCAGGAGTGATGGATGTGTCCCATTAAATCTTCAAATGTATACACTTCTAAGCACAATTTATGTGGCCCTCTACACTCTCAGATATATGCTTCCAAGTGTAGTTATCAGAACCCTGGGATTCAGCCAAACAGCAGGCTGGCTGAAAACAATAATCCAGACAAGGGGTCAGGCACTGAAGTGCAGTTGAAGGGTAAGAAAAGTGTGCTGCCTAAGCGCGTTTGACAGAACGGAGAGAGGGCTTAGCCCTTCAAGTCCTTCACACCTACCCAGAGACTGGTTTTGAAGGGGAAGATACATTCTTGTAACAAGGTGCCACTTCTAGCCATTTTCTAGTTAGATTGGAGTAATATAAGATAGAAGTCTAAACTGCACAGAATGCTGAAAATTCAGAGATCCTTGAGATAGTCCTCTGGTTTATCCCCCTACCCCCTGGCAGGATCGCACTCAAGTCATCCGAAAGAGGGGAATAAATTCTTTTATTTTGCATCTTTCAAAAACATTAACTATGTTTATGATAATGAATATTCTTGGGTACAAGTGTCTCTGGGGGAAAAGCCTACCTGAAATTCAAATGCAGGTTCTTTTTTCTGTTACTGTCCTAGAATTTTATGGGACATCCTGGAAGCATGATAACCAGGATTTGATCCTGAGCTTGCCTGGAAAATTCTGGGGTACAGTTTGCGGCCATCTAGTCACCTACTTTGAGCTTTATGCCAGTTGTGCTCAGTGTGCCCTAGATTAAAAGCTAATGTGGAAAGGGACAGTTTTAAATGGTGTGTTCCATCTAGTTCAGGACCATTTCGAAGTCTGGCACGTGTGAAAAGAGTAATTTTATCTTTTAACCTGAAAGGAAGTTGCTTAGGGCAGGGGATGAAGATGAGGCCATAAAACAAGAATATGTTTTTGTGGTTTAAGGATCACAGATCTTTTTCAGGATCTAACCAACTCAGTAGATAACCATCCAATAAAGCACACATGTATACTAGTATTACATGAACTTCCAGGGCTAGAAACCTAGTAGGAAGTCTGCAGTCTTCGACTGAGACGTAGGTAAGAAGTGAGCAGTGTCAATGCCTACAGCCTCTTAGTCAAATAAACTCTGGCAACTGCCAGGTCTCCAAGATTCAATTCAATACGGCCCACAGAATGGAGACATAAAATCTTTACAGTTAAAAAAATGATTATAGATAAATAGTTTTCCTGGCCTTCCTACCAAATCAGATTCTGACTGCTCTGGATTTCACATTGTCTTTCCTCCCATATTTCCTCAGGCAGAGGGAACAATGAAGAACAAATGTCTGCTAAGTGGGCAGAGAGAGGCTTTTAGATGACCAATGTCTGATGAAGAAAGTTGACATATGGTCACGAAAGGTGAAAGATTAGAGAATGGTTTGAACATTTTTTCTGCCAACTCTGAACCACCCTTCTTCCCATTCAAGTGCAGGTTGCTGGGAAGTAATGAGAACTCCTTACTTCAGAGAGGCCGCCAAAGGTGGGTGGAAAAGGCCAGTGCCTTCCACGGGCCTGCATGGTGCACTCAGTCTGGCACCCGCCCTGCTCTGATCTCCATGGCTGCCCAGGCTCCCAGGTTTCCTGCCCTTCCCTCAGGTGTCACCTTGGACTTTGAGTCTGCGCTTGACACCAGAGTATTGCTTTTGTCTCCGTCTTTGTAACCCAGTTTGGTCTCAGATTCAGTTCCCCTGAACCAGCTATTGCTATTTCCTTCAGTGAATTTCTCTTTTTGGTTTGCAGTTAGCCAACGAATTTAAATACATGTAATCATACGCAGACATACGTGTGTGTGCACACACACGCTGAAACTCAGAGAGAGGGGCTTCAAGGTGGTCCCGATATTGTGCTACCTGAAGCCACTGCTTTCTACTCTCCAGGAGACCAGGAGAAGGGCAATGACTGATTGCTAAGGTGGGGCTGAAGCGTGTGGGGAAGGGGAGGAACTTGGTCAGCAGGAGCGCAAAGGTACTGAAATGTGAGCTTCCGTCTTCTTAACTCTGATCACACAGACCATTTAGAAAAGGTTGGAAACATGGGTTGGAAAGAGAGCATCCCTCCTCCCATCTCTGACCTGTGCACTGTTTCAGATCATGGTGCCTACTGCGCACTGAAATATCGTAATTACCTTATGAATAGTATAATTATTTTGCTTTGTGTGCATACTCAAATTGTCAATTTGTTAAATGACAAAATTTAGTATATTTAATATATGTATCCTGATTTGTCATTTCTTTATTTTCATATATCTTGGTCCTCAGGAGAAAAAAGAGACAAAAAGAAAAGAAAGAAGAGAACGTATTCTAGACCTCTATCTATTTCTGAGAAACACTGGGCAAAGGAAGAGAGGAAGAAGAGGGAAAAAAAGGAGGAAAAATATAAAAGATAAAGGGACAGCCCTTTAAGTTGAGGTGCCAATGCAGATCCCTTTGTCTCCTCTTCATTTCACCCCTCAAAATTTAAAACACCCTTTCCTTTGCTTTCTATTGTCTGATTGCAACTCGATGAACATACACAGATGAAAATATGTGGAAGTCAGAACGTATCTTCCATGACAATAGTCTGAAGAGTTTCGTTAGATACTGAAACACGCAGTGCCCAAATTCCCTGATTCTTAGCCAGGCACGGTGGCACACGCCTGTAATCTCAGCACTTGAGAGGCTGAGGCAGGAGGTTCATTGTGAGTTTGAAACTAGCCTGGGCTAAAAGTGTGCTCAAGGCCAGCCTGAACTGAATGGTGGGACCCTGTCTAAAGAAAAAAAATTCCCTAATTCTTGACTTCACATAGTAAATACTTGATAATTTTTTTTTTACGAAATCCAAGTCAATGCATTTTGAAAGAATAGTGCATTAAGATCCTCTTCAAATACTTGCAGCAGATCAACAAACAGCTCTGCCTAAGGGTGTCTCCATGGGACGTTTGGCTAGGGACTTGGCTTTTGCCCTCTCGTGAATTTCCCATAACAACATCCTACTGATTAGGCCGGTCAAGGCGGCACACATCTATAATCTCAGCACTCTGGGACTGAGGCGGGAGTATTGCAAATTTCAGCCCAGCCTGGACAACCTAGAGACTTGGTGAGACCCTGTCTCACAATAAGAGTAACAAAAAGAGGTGTAGTTCAGTGCGAAGGCTCTGGGTTCATTCTCCAGCTCCACATAATCAGACACACGCACACACACGAAAAGAAAAAGAAAAGAAAGAGAAAGGAAAAGAAACCTGGAATTCCCTTCACAGCTCTGTCTTGAAATAACTAAATGGTTTTCAGGAAGCCTCTTAACACTCCTGAGGTGTTCTTTTATTTTCTCTCTGAAAAGCTAGGCATTTAATTATAATGGTAAGAAAGAGGTTGTATAGCTTGAAATGTTTGTGATTCTATGATTTTAATCATTGTCTGACAGAGCCTGTGTATGTCATATGATCCTCCATGTTTTATTTTCTGAGTACACTCCATCAGCATTTCCTTTTTTTAATTTAAGTTTACTGATACATTTTAGATATATGTAATGATCACATGCATCCTAGGGAATTTGTATCTGCACGTGAAATATCTTGATTCTTCCTTTTTTCCCCATTCTCCTACCATCTCTTCCCCCACTTCACCTCCTCATTCACAAAGCTTTGTTTCCATTTTTTTCCTTCTTTTCTCATTTTTTCCTTTTCCCTTCCTCCCTCCTCCCACCTTGTTCCCCTTTCCACTTGAACATTTTCTTCATATTTCACAACATCTATTATAAATTTTGGACCTTACTTATGCTTTCATTTTCTCACACTAGGGAAACAATGCAATATTTACACATGGGTGTCTGATTTACTTCATTTAATAGTGTGGTCTCAAGGTGCATCCATTCACCTAGAAACATTTCAAGTTTATCCTTCTTCATGGTTGAGTAGTGCTCCATTGTATAAAAAAACCCCACATATTCTTTATTCATTCCTTGGTTGATGGGCATTTGGGCTGTTTCCAAGATTTAGCTATTGCAAACTGTGATGCTGTAAACATGGGTGTGCATATATCATTGCAGTATGAGGTTTTTTATTCTTTTGGGAAGATACTAAGGAGTGGGATAGCTGGGTCAAATGGAACCTCTAGTTTTAGTTTTTTGAGGAATTTCTACAGTGGTTACACCATTATGCACTCCCACCAACAGTGGAGAAATGTTTCTTTTTCTCCACATCCCCACCAGCATTTGTTACTGGTTGATTTCTCAATAATAGCCCTTCTTTCTGGGGTGAGACAGAATTTCAGCATTGTTTGAATTTGCATTTCTCGAATGACCAGTGATATTCAACATTTTTTCATATGTTTATTTGCTGTTTGTATTTCTTTATCTGAGAAGTGTCTATTCATTTAAGATGGCCATTTTTTGGAGTAGGTCCTTAAATTTGGGGGGGGGTGATTTTTTTTGAGATTTTTATATATTCTAGGTATTTATTCTTTGAGGAATAGCTGGCAAAAATATTTTTAAACTCTGTGGGCGCCTTTTCACCCTGTTGCTGATTCTTTGGTGTGCCGAAGATTTTTAATGAGATGAGATACCAGTTGTTGGTTCTTAATATTTTCTGTGTGACTGAGGTTATGTTCATAAAGTCTTTGTCTACATCTATACCTTCAAGAGTTTTGAATATTCCTTCTTCCAGCAGATTTAATGTTTCTGTTTTAATATTTAGAACTTTGATCCATTTGATTTTAGTTTAGTACATGGTGAGAGCCAGGAGTCTAGTTTTAGTCTTCAGCATGTGAGTTTTTCCAATACAATTTATTAAAGAAGCTGTGTTTCTTCCAGTGAAGGTATTTGGCCCCTTTGTCAATGATAAGGTGGCTGAATATGTTTGGAGTTGTTTCTGCATCTTCTAATGTATCCCTTTGATTCTTGGATTTGTTTTTTCAGTGGTACCATGCTGTTCTTATCACAGTAGCTTTGAAGTATAATTTAAAGTCAGGAACTGTAATGCCTTCTGCCTTGTTTTTGTTGCCCAGAATTGCCTTTTCTATTCTAGGTCTCTTCTGGTTCCAAATAAATTTTAGGATTGTTTTCTCTATTGGTATTTTAAACAGCACTGCATTAAATCTGTGTAACAATTTTAAGAGTATGGTCATTTTCACTATGTTGGTTTTTCTTACCCAAGACCAAGGACTATCATTCTATTTTCTGATATTTTCTTTCAGATCTTTTTTCAGAGTACTGTAGTTTTCAATACAAAGATCTTTTACATCCTTCGTTAGATTGATTCCTATCAGTTTGAGGAGTAATGGCATTAGCTCATTTCTAAATTTCTTGAAGAATTTGGCAGTGAATCCATCTTGACCTGGGCTTTTCTTTGTTGGTGTTTAATTACATCTTTAATTTCATTGACTGATATTGGGTTATTTACAATTTTTATTTCTTCTTGATTCAGCTTTGGTAATTTATTCAAATCTAGGAATCTGTCCATTTCTTCTGTGTTCTCCATCTTATTAGAATAATGTTTCTCAAAGTAGGTATTGACAATCTGAGTTTCTGCAGGATCCATTGTGATTTCACCCTTTTTATTTCTAACTGGGTAGTTTTGAGTCTTTTTTTCCTTTTTTAAGTAAAGTTGGCTAAAGGTTTATCCATTTTATTTAATCTTTCAAATAACCAACTCTTTGAGTCATTGATTCGTTGTATTTTTTTTAGTCTCAATTGCATTAATTTCTGTTCAGTTCTTTATAATTTTCTCTCTCATACAAGCTTTGGGCTTGACTTTTTCTTCTTTTTTTAGAAATTTGAAGTTTAACATTAGATTATTTATTTGAGCTCATTCTGTTTTTCTGATGTCAGAATTCACTGCTATAAATTTCCCTTGTAGGACTGCTTTCATTGTGTCCCACCAGTTCTGACATGTTAAATCAATTTCTACGTCATTTAATTGTAGAAACTATCTAATTTCTTCGATTTCATCTGTCACCCATTGGTTGTTTAGGAAGGTGTTATTTACTTTCCATGTGTTTATGTAGTTTTTGTGGTTTCTTTTGCCATTGATATCTAAATTCATTGCACTATGGTCTGATAATATGCATGGGATAATTTCAATTCCTTTGCATTTACTTCAGTGTGTTCTATGAGCTAGTGTGTGATCTGTTTTTGGGAACATTCCACGCACAGCTGAGAAGAATGTATATTATGATGTTGTGGGTATGATACTCTGTAGATATCCACTAAGTCAATTTGTTCACAAGTTTCTTCAATTTTGATATGTCTTCATTGATTTTTTGTCTAGTTGTTCCATCTATTGGTAACAGTGGAGTGTTGAAGTCCCCCATTATAATTGTGCTGGTGCTTACTTGATTTTTCATGTCTTATAATATTTATTTTACATAGTTGGGTACACTGGTACTTGGTGCATTTATATGATTGCTGTCTCTTCCTATTGGAGTTTTCTCTTAACAAATATTTAGTGACCTTTTCTGTCTCTCTTGATCAGTCTTGATTTGAAGTTCATTTTGTCTGCAATAGAATAGCTATCCCTGCTCTTTTCCGAGTTCCATGCTGACACAACATGAAGTATTATTTTCCATCCTTTGATTTTCAGTCTACAATTTCTGTTTGAGTCAAATGTATTTCTTGTGTGCAGTGTTTTGTTAGATCTTGTCTCTTGATTCGTTCTGCCCAACTGTTTCTCTTGATTGGTGAATTGAGGTCATTTACATTGATGTTTATAATTGATGTGTGTTGGTTTATCCTTATTCTTTTTGTGTTGTTGGTTGCCTATCTTTTCCTTTGTTTAACTGTTTGTCTTGCCTGGTGACTTCTTTTATTAGTGTTCTTGGAATTACAGTCTTAATTATCTCTTTCTAAAGTATTTGTTTTGTAGAGTTGGTTTGGTGGTCATGAATTCCTTCAGTTGTTCTTTGTCATGGAAGTACCTTATTTCTCCATTGATTTTGCAAGATAGTTTTGTGCCATACATTAACCTGTGTTGGAGGTTATTTTCTTTCAGGATTTTAATACTTCACTCCAATGTCTTCTTGACTTAAGGATTTGTTTTGAGAAGTCTGTTGTGATCTGATGGGTTTCACTTGATAGGTGATTATTTCTTTCTTTCTTTTTTTTTCTGTATACAGATTCTATTCATTTTTTAAATTTTAAACAAAAGGGAAATAAGAAATCAAAGCATAAAAATTTCACACCAACCAATGAAACAGTAACAATCATCAGCATATTGGGTATTCCCCAAAATTATGTAAGATAAAAAAATATAGACATGAAACCTTATCTAACAAATTATTAACACAGTTGTTTTCAAATGAACTTTTTGCATTAAAAATAAAATCTGAAGGTGACCCTGAGAAAATTACATTTCACTCAAAATTCTTTTTCTCTGACCATCACAACTAATTTTTTATATACATAGATTTTGTTTCAGATGACATGATACTCTACCTAGAAGATCCCAAAAAGTCTAACTGACCTGTCTTTTTGTGACAGAGGGATATTGAGGTCTCCCAAAACAATTGTGTTAAGGCTTATTTGATTTTTCATGTCCATTAATAATTGTTTTACATAACTGTGTGCACTGGTATTTGTTGTATATATATTTATGATTATTATCTCTTCCTCTTGGATTTTTCCCTTTACCAATACCTAGTGATCTTTTTTGTCTCTCTTAATCAGTCATGGCTTAAAATTAACTTTATCTGCAAAAAGAATAACTATCCCTGCTTTTTTCTGGACTCCTGTTACATGGAGTATTGTTTTCCATTCTTTAACTTTCAGACCATGGGTATCTTTTTGAATTAAATGTGTTTCTTGTATACAGCATATTGTTGGATCTTGCTTCTTGATCCATTCTGCCAGACTATGTCTTTTAACTAGTGAATTAAGACCATTAACATTGATGGTTAAAACTCATATGTATTAATTTATCCTTATCATGTTGTTTTCGATTGTCCTGGTGGATTCCTTCTATTGGGGGTTCGTGGAGCTGTAATACTTATCATCCCATTCTAAAATGTCCTCCAAAGTATTTTGGAGTGCTGGTTTAGTGGTCGTGAATTTCCTCAACTATTCCTTATCATGGAAGTCTTTTGTTTCTCCCTCTATTTTGAAAGATAGTTTTGCGGGATACATCAATCTGGGTTGAAAGTTGTTTTCTTTTAGAACTTGGAGTACTTCATTCCAAGCTCTCCTTGACTTGAGAGTTTGTGCTGAGAAGTTCACTGTAATTCTGATGGGCTTTCCTGTATAGGTGATTTGTTTATTTTCCCTAACAGATTTTAAAATTCTATTCTTGTGCTGAATTTCTGGAATCTTGACTATGATATGCCTGGAAGTAATTTTTTTTTATCATTACTAATTGGAGTTCTATATGCCTCACTTATTTGTATCTCAAATTCTTTTCCTCTACCAGGAAAGTTTTCCAACATGATGTCTGTAAGGATGTTTTTAATGTCATTTGTAGTATCTCCTGCTTGTTCACTGACTCCAGTTAATCTTAAGTTATTTTTTTTTTTGTCTCATCAAGCAACTGCTGGATTGATCTCTCATGTTCCCTTGCTAGTTTTGAAGAATCTTTCTTTTCCTGGTCACTAACTGCAAGCCTGTCTTCAATATCTGAGATCCTGTCCTCGCATTGGCTTAATCTGCTTTGAATGCTTTCAATGGAGTTTCTATTCTCCTGGATATCTACTTGAATCTGCTTTATGGAATCCATTTGCTTCCTATGTTGTCCTTCCATAATTTGCTTAAGCTTGTTTATTTTTTCGTCTGTATCTTCTCTAACATCACTAAG